>JAQFVV010006207.1:2349517-2631476 GCA_028023455.1 Epiperipatus broadwayi
CCTGTCCATTAAAGTAGGAGGGTTTGCTATCTTAATATATATCTGAGCACTTGTAGCATATATGTATGGAGATGGTAATCTGGACCAACTGATGATTGCTGGTTTAGCATGAAATACGTATATTGGTGATTATTTATCTTTTCAACATATGTGTGTTCAAGTGTATCAGTGTTATGAGATAGTGTGGAGAGTGGTGGGTCATGTGAAAGTCTGTGCTCATACCCTGTCTATTATATATATATATATATATATATTGTAAACAGTCGGGTTTAAACCCCTAGTTACAATGTAGAAAGGCGCACCCATATGTTATATAGTTTAAAATTAGTTTCATATAATTTGATTTTATTTCATTTTAGTATTTATTTTTGTAGTGGGAGAAAATGTTTAAAATTTTATTAAAGTAAGAAAAGAGGGAGTGGGGGGGGGGGAATTTGCGTTTTATTTCTGTAAAAGTGGTATATGTATGTATTTGCGGTGTGGATAGACAATTTTAGAAACGAACGTATGAATACATTTTTGGATCCAAGATAAGAGATTATTGTAAGAAAAAAAAAAAGAGATATATTAAACATCGAAGGTCTTATCTGGGGAATTTGAATGAAAAAGAGAAAAATAAAAAAAAGAAGGTTCGAGAAAAAGGTTTCCGGAATGTTAATTGCCAAAATGTCCGAAGGTGCGAAAAGTTCTTTTTGCTTATTAGCTTAACTGGCCATCTATACCACGTGGTGGGGAAGAAAGGGGACGGACTGTGTTTGCGAAAACAAAAGAAAACAAAAAAGTGACAGGGAGAGTGGAGAGGTAGTTTTTTTTTTTAAACTAGTGTTACTTTTATTTTGGTTTTCAAAGAGGAAAGAAAAAAATAAAAATATATTCAATTTTTTTGTATATATTTTTAAGAAGAGTAACTAAGGCTACGGCCGAACATGAGTACGGTGGGGTAAAAGCTTAAGCGTGCTGGGTTTTCTGGACCTTATCCCAAAGAATCCATGCGGCAGTGACCGGAGAACATCTACCGGAGATCTATCAACTTTTCGCAAGGGAATCGATCCGACTCGGAATGAACTGAAGTGTGATGAACTGTCTCGTACGTTTTGCTTTGGATTTCATGTGTTTTTCGTCTTATTTTGATATCCCCGGGGATCACATCGGACAAATTGCAGGTAATGTGAACTTAAGATATTTCATTTCCAAAAATTACCACGTTTTTCTGAAACCCTCAAGGAGAACGAACGAAGGCAAGAAACTTATATATTTTTTTATGATAAGGCCTTCCAAATACAGCTGATTAGATTTTTATCTGTGTATACGTTCGTTTTCTTGTTCTGTTGTAAATCCACACAAATACATATGTAGGTTTTATTGGGTTATGTAAACGTAAAAAGGGTATGGGCAATATATTTTCTTAAAAGTAGAAAAAAAAAATTATAATAAAAGGTGTGTTATTTTAAGGCTTATATTACATGTGTATGTTTTATTATTTGACTCATAGAATATAGTTAATGAATTTAAACAATTGATCCGAGTTTCGCTGTTGGTTGCATAGAGTTTTCCCCCGTACATTTTCCTACGGTTTATTGGCCACCCGCCCTGAGTACTGAGCTAGTAGAGAGGTCCTATTACTATCGTATTTTTCTCTTCCAGCATAATACTTATGTAAAAAGTAAGTTTGGCGCTTGGAGTCAATGATTGACGTCCATAAATATGCTGTGAGAGAAATACGAAATTTTCTTATCACTATTTTTTGCTTAGAAAGAAAAAAGGGAAATATAGATATTTTTTTTATGATAAGAACTAATAAGTATACGGTAAACGAGTACACCCGTTACAATATATATATATTGTTGTGTTTGTAAAAATACATACAATGAAATTCAATATTAAGTCTTTTGGACTCCCGAAAAAGTAAGGAAAATATATTAGAGAAATACATTTTCAGATTGCTAACTGATAAGGGTTTAATTAAGGATTAAATTTGCAGTGAATCTAACAATGGAAAATATTTATGTAATTTGTGATAAGGAACTTGCATTTGGTAAATGCCAAGAAATATTTGCTAATTATAAATATTTCTTATACAATAGAAGTTGAATCTACTAATTAAAAGCATAAAGAGGAAAACAGGACTTATAACAATCAAGGATGAACCATGGATTACCAAAGGGCAAACTGGTGGTATAAATAGCAGGTGCAGCATGTTGTTTTCACTCCAGTGGATTTACCAAGTGAATTGTTAATAAGAGATTTTAATGGATAGCAGCTGAAAGCCAATGTGATTGTGAGCAGCAGCTGAATGGAGCCAAAGTGTTTGGAAACTGAGGCTGGAGGAAAGTCCAGAAAGTAGCCAAATTATTAAGTGCTTCATGGGAAGTGAATTTTATGTGAACTGTATATGCTGTGTTTATGTGTATCGATAACTTTTCACTATTAACTACATTTTACCATTTACTGATTTATTTGTTGGTATTTGGAGTGTCTATATTTGAGTACACAATATATATATATAAATTTTTTTATATCAATAATTTCAGTGTCTGTGGTCAAGTTGCAGTCTTTAGGGTCTATATAATTATATTAGACCATTATTAAAGGTGGGATTCCACCATTATTGTTAAAAGATGGTTACCTTGATAACAGTTTGAAATTTTTGATTGTCATTGACATTGGGATTGTCTAAGTGTTGACTGGTTTTTAATGATTACTTACAAACCCATTAACCTTTGAGCATTATTACACTTATTATTTAAGTAATACTTTGGGTTCAATGTGAAATTTATAATTGCAGTTTGTAATGTTATAATTAACTATTTATTAGTCTACATTCAGAATGGATTATATTTACCTGTTTAAACTTCTTTGCATCAATAATTTCAATATCTGTGGTCAAGTTGCAATCTTTGTTGTCTATATAAGTATATCAGACTATTAATAAAGGTGGTATTCCACCTTTATTGTTAAAAGGAGGTTGCCTTGACAACAGTTTGAAATTCTTGATTGTTGTTGATATTGGGATTATCTAGGTGTTGACTGGTTTTTAATTTTATATATATATCATGTAATGCCAATCCCCATGTTTAAATGAGTGAGCAGAATATCAATAGTCTATTGACAAAACAACATGATAATTAGGTAATAAATGAAAGTCACTACTCTTATCTGAGATCTAATTATAGAGTTGCCTTGTCAATACATTGCTGATATTCTATTGGTTTATTTAAGCAGGAAGGTGTTGTGATGTGATTTAAATATAAGAAATTGGCTGTTGGCTCTTATGATTTAATTTATATATATAGTAGTGGGATGGAAGGAAAAAACAGATGACAAGAAAGGACTTAGAACATTCAAATTATGTATGCATGTTAAGTTTATTTACTGATATACTCTATACATGAGATAATAGGATTCAAAATCAATAAAAGGCTATTTAAAATCTTAATTTTAATTAATACTTGTATTTATAATGAAACAGTCAACTTTGTTTATCCTACTGTTTCACCTACTATATTCTATAGTAGTATTTCTATATATATAACTATCACCAAATCCTCATATATCATGTTAATATTATATTAAAAACAGGCTAAAGTTAAACCTAAATGTGTTAATCATGTGTGTGTGCATATATCTTAAAATATAGTATAAAAATTGCATCTATATATGTAAATCTCCATAAATATGCACATATATATATTTGGTAATAAATAAATGAAAAATGCATTGTATGTATAACAAGAGACTATATATATATATATGCAAGAATGAATAATGTTAACAGAATTAAAACATTAAAATTTCTTTACTTAAAATATTTATTCTAAAAAGTAATATTTGAAAATATTATATAATTCTGCATATATCGCTAAATTAAATGATCGAGTTACATATATGACAAAATGTTTTTCATCTTTTAGATTTGTTATTTTAGAAAGGATGACTTCATAAAATTTAATCCTTTTTGCTGTAAAATGACCTAGTTCCAATTTAAGGTTAAAATTAGATTTAAATTTAGAAATATGAATAAATTGTCATGAGTGACCGAGGTTAAAACTGACGTAAAGGAAAAACAATCACAGCAGGATTCTGCGATTTTTTTAGAAGCAGCGAGAAAGCTGGAAAAGCGAATCTAAAAATAATGTAATGAAGGAGAGGAGGGTGAGCTAATATATAAGCCTTGGCATCCATTTTGAAGGCAGTCTAATATAATTTTTTTTAACGAAGTTCTTGCAAAATTTGTAATGATGATGAAGTCAGGGTAGAAGGCTAATTTCTTTGCCTTCTGGACTTCGGTAAAAGCTACCTGATGTGGGAAGAAATGCCATGAGAGCTGCCACCACCTAAAAGAAGTTCCTCGATGAAGAAACAGCTTGCCAGCAGAAAAGAAGATAATGATAAACAAACTCCTTCAATTTTAAAGCCTTTCAACTAAAGTCCACTAATTCTTATATGCTAGCTTAATCTAAAATCTATGGCCATAATGATAATGTAACTTAAACTCATCTCTTAAATGTAATATTATTTTATTTTAATCCTAAAATCTTGCCTGATTTGTTAAATGATTCATTAACTGATTTAGTATTATTAATACCTGATTGACTGATTCAACTGCTTTATGATTTATTATCTGAGTTATTATTTGCATCAATAATACATTTCATTTGTTGATATAATTTCTTGGTTTATTGGTTTACTTACTGAACTTATTTGCTGGTTTATTCATGATTGATTTAGTTTTACGTATCCATTTTATTCTGAGTTATTAAAAGTTATTTAGTCTTAACCTGCTCAAATCCATAGTTTAAATGTTTTAGTATAACTTTTATTATGTATAATTCAAATGATATATTTTAAAATAATAATTAAGTTTCTAAGTTATTTTGTATATTTTAAGTTAATGATAATATTTGCCCCAATTAATTCTCTTAAACAACTTAAAATTATCTTAAACTGAATCAATCAAATCTCAGCTAAGGTCATCTAAATTCCTTTTAAACTAGGCTAAAACAAAGCCAAATTTCAGATTTCACTTACGTGAAATCTTATTTTAAATCTACATTTCTTTTAGTTAAATCTATGCCAAATCTTATTATTTCTCAATTATGTATTTGTTTATGCTATATTTATTCAAAATGGAGTTTTACTCTTAGTTAAATCAATAGTGAGAAGTAAATATATATTCTCACATGTGTATATATGTAATTTCGCGTATATTAACACACAAACCGAAACTCTGTTTTGAAATGGATAAAATGTCTTATTTAAGATATAATTACAAGCTTACAGCTATTCTAAGATTGATTTGATTTAAATATAATATTTAACCAATATTCAGTTGAAGTGATGAAATACTGCATAAACCTATAGCTCTATATTGTAATTTCCCTTAATATGCTGTAATCCTCCCTAGAAGTATAAATGCCTATATAGATAGCTTTATAAATTAGATTCCTAAGCTTTCCTTAATAGCATAATTATAGATGCTATATAATGAACTGATATACGATAGTTTCATGAAGGAAACTATTGTTTAGCACCTTAATTTTACTATATAGTAATGTAGTCAGCGATGTGTATGTGTCCTTAAGAAATGCTATGGTGTATTTACTTGTTGCTGTAATCTTTAATGGGCATATGTGTTAGGGCTATACCATTAGTCTTAGTTCGGGCAACTACCTCCTCCAGATGGTGATCGGGTTCTCACCACCCCATTCTGCACCCTCAGAAACGGAGCATGAGACTCCCCACTTAATTAGTTGTTCGATCATCCAGACTAAAATGTCTCTTATTTCCACAGCAATGAGTTCGGTAAAAGGGAACCGGTACTTGGTACGAATCCCGTGAAAAAGGCACACATCCGAGATGCAGGGACTCAAAATTGTATATTTTCTGTATGCATGGTATCTGAAGTCTGACTGCCAATCATCAATTCATCCTGCCATAATAATTGTATTTTCAGCTTTGATCTGAGTTTGAATCTAATTTCATAGGCATACTAGCTATATAGAGAATATCTTGATTATTCTTGCTTAATAAAATATTATGTTCTATATAAAGGTTTATAATTATTTCTACTAGCTCTAAAGCAAATCTAGATCCTGTTATACAGCATAAACTAGGCATAGATAGTCATGAGCAAATTCACTAAGTATAAAGTAATATTAAGGCTAATGAAAATGTAACTCCCAAAGTATAATTTCTTTATCACCCGCGAGTGATATATATAGCTAAATAAATTAAAGTAATTGTAACCTAAACTACAATCACCTGTGAGTGATTAGAAATACTATATATAAACTGTAAGTACTTATACCTAAAATCATCACCTGCGAGTGATGAATAATTTGTAACTAGAAATTTAATATCACCTGCAAGTGATTTCACATGTCACATATATATGTATGTAAACCAAGCTATGTGTAACTCAGCCATAAATGATTATATTAAAAGCATCACCTGTGTGTGAACCCAAACTTAAATATCAATTGTATCCCTTAATCACCTGCGAGTGAGACAATGCATATAGTCATTGTACTTATTATTTCATTTATTATTTCAATTTAACTTTTTATTAAATTAATTTTAAATTTAACTACTGCGTCATGTCTCAATATTGCTCATCATTAAGTCATTATTTATTATTAATGTGTTAGTTATTAAGAATCACTTCCTTGTTTAATAATTATATCCTAACCACATGATATCTATATAGCTATACTAGTTAGAATATCAACTTTCCCCATAGCTTTTACTTTACTGATATTCTACTGCCGGCACGTGTTGAAGGAGAATACTGCTGTGGCCTCATATGTGTCATCCGTAAAGTGGTAAATCTCTGAGCAATAGTAAAGGAAGTAGTCTTGCGTTGTTAGCCGAGAGGTATCGCAGCTGCCATGCAAGCAAGTAGTTGGTTGCAGACGGTTGTGGGTTCGCGTCCTGGCCGATGCTATGATATATGGAATAGTAAAGGAAGTAGGGTTTTATCAGACCTGTGGTCTTCACCACCGTGTTCTGGTCGGCCTTGGAATGATTTACTAAAACTCTAGATTTTGTTACGCAAATGTACATATTTGACCGTTACAATAACAACAAATTAAAAAAAAATTATAAGACTATTTCAAAACTGACTAGACAATAAAATAAATTTTAGGACTTCCTAAGGAAATTAATTGTTTTGAAATTGATCTTTTAACTATTATTCAAATTACCAGATTTTATTAAATCTGTTTGCAAAAGTATGTTAATGCTTACAGATGTAGTTAAACCATTAGTAATTAATAATTAGATTAGGCAAAAATTATTAAATTATATTTTTCATTTCATCATTATTACCTAAATAGTGTATAAACTATAATAAAGCATTAAGACACTTGAGATAAAAGCTAAACTGAAAACATTAACAGATCTTTCTTTTAATGTTTAGAACGGAATATTTATTTTCTTTTTAATATTTTGTATTCATTTTTAATATTGGGGATTTATTTAAGAATTGTTTTATATTCATATTTAACCATTGGATATATATTTTTCTGTTTTATAATCCTCTGATAATAGATTTTAGCTAATGATTCATCCATTCTATCTTTTGCTCTTTTACATTTAATATCATTTATCTCTTTATCCAGCATTATCTTAACAACTTCACAATTGTTACACATTACTGTATATGTAATATATAGGGTATATGATCACTGGCTTTCACACGACCCATCACTCTTCACTCTATCTCATAACACTGATACACTTGAACACATATATGTCGAAAAAATAAATAATCTATGTATTTCATGCTCATCTTCAGTTGGTTCAGATTATCATCTCTACATATACATGCAATAAGTGCTCAGATATATATTAAGATAGCCAATCTTCATACTTTAATGAACAGGCTTCAATCCACTCCACACTCAAACTTTTCATCTGTCCATCCAATTGAACATCTGATGATGGAATGCTTAAAGGCCACTCTGAGGCTAAGATTCTCGTCACACCCATGTTGACCTAAAGTCAGTCCGACCCTTCATGCACAGGCCATAATCCATTTAATACATATTCGAGAAATAGGTATCATTATTTTTTTTAAACAAAGGAAATAGAAATTAATTTAAAAAGTTTATTAATAAATGAGATTAAAACCAAATGTATGACTCAAAAAGTTAATTTAATTTTTAAGCCATTTAAATACTTTTCAATTATCCATGAGTTCTTTTCTGATATGAAGGAGAAAAGTTTCTGCTTTTCTATTTACACATGTATTTTAGTCTTGAAGTTCCTTTTTTTATGAGAATCAAAATAATAAAGGCATCACACATCATAAATAAGAAAGCTTTTATATATATATAAACAAAAAAAGACTTATAAATCCAATAAATAATATTATATTTCAACCAGAGGACTGGTTTTTTTTTTCTTTCTGATGAAAACCAGTCCTCTGGTTGAAATATAATATTATTTATTGGATTTATAAGTCTTTTTTTGTTTTTATATGTATTTCCTTTGGTTAGTTTGTTATATATTAATATTTTGATATATATATTACAATAAATGGTAATAATCACTGAAATAAAAATTTGAAATGAACAAATGTAATTTATTTAATAAATGTTTTCTTTTTTATAAATTCAAATAATCATTCAATAGCAGGTCAAATTTAAAATAAAGAAAATCTCAAAATAATAGTTATATTTTAGGCGGAGAGTTTTTAAACTATCTGGATTTTATATTAAGACAGGTTTGAGAAAAGGTGTGTTTTTCACAAATAATATTTGTTTTGTCAATACTCACCAGCTAATATTCACAAATTCTGCACAGCATTCATATCTTCTAGTATCATATTTTAAACAGATAGATGAAAAATGAAACCACTTTTTATCTGATATCTAAGTTCTTAATAGAACAAATAATGGCACAACATAATATGAAATTGGAACTAATGGAGATATTTTTGGAACTATCCTTGAATGTACTTGATAGAATTTAAATTTATAAGCTAGTCCAAATAACTATTGATTTTAGAAACTTTACAATTGCATTATCTTTTAAATTTTTAAACTGAATTGAGTATAGTTTCAATAACATTTCATCTAATAAACATCACATGACTACCTCCTCTTATGCTTGTGTATAACTGTTGTTAAAACAGGCAAATCTCACTATATATATTGCCACACACAGCAAGCTAGAGTAATCAATGGATGCCAGAAGGCTTGGGCATAAAATCCCCATCTACTGCCTACTCATCCAATATCCCCAGACTAGTTTCTGGCTTATGGCCTTCGTCAGTGAGTAGCCTTGGATCTGAGAGCACTGCATCTAGATCTTAAGATCTAATGCAACTCTCCAGAAACCACCTTTTATATCCATTTAACTACAAAACTATGAGTCTTAAACTGAAAACAACTTAATGTTTTCAATCCAAGCCCATTAGCTTATATAGTCATATGGGTCTGAACCCAGTTCAGTACCCATGCAGTGCTCTCAGATCCAAGGCTTCTCACTGACAAAGGCCATAAGCCAGAAACTAGTCTGGGGATATTGGATGAGTAGGCACTAGATGGGGATTTTATGCACAAGCCTTCTGGCATCCATTGATTACTCTAGCTTGATGTGTGTGGCAATATATATATAGTGAGATTTGCCTGTTTTAACATTTCATCTAATTTAAATTTCATAACTTAGATATAACAAGAAGTGGATTCTTGTTTAAGTTAAACTTTAAAGAAATAAATAGTCAAATAGTTTATTGCTTAGAAGTTCGTGAAAAGTTTGAGCACTGGAAGAGACTGAACTGGGCTGTGATCCAGGGATCTTGAATTCCAGAATATGGGAAAGCAGTTAAGCTTTGGTTAACAGGTGGTCTGAAATTATGCTGGATTTATAAATAATTGGTGATTATTGATTTTATATAGGATAGAATTTGGTAATATGTTTGTTTCATCTATATTTATTTTTCCATATTTCCTATTAGTTTTTCTTATGCACATTGGGCTTTAGCACAGTAAAGTGCATAGAAAAAATGTATACATATTTCTATGAAATATATATATTTTTTTCTATGGGGAAAAATATGGCACTGATAAATTATTTTCCTTTCTATTTGCTTTCTCTTAATTTCATAAGTAGAAATTATTTTTTATACAATAATAATAATAATGGGTAATTGGCTTTATTGTCTTTAATAATATTAGCGTATATTAATTTTAATTTGTATGAATAATTAATATATTTCATTATCTCTTTATTGTTTTTTTTTTCTTATTTTTATCACAAACCGATTGAGTTTACTTTTCAGGATATATAGATATAAAGTCAGATGTCTAACATTCTAAACACAGAGACTAAATTAAGAATTTTTTTTTTCAAACTAATTCATTTTTTTATTATTTATTAATCAGTCAAAACACAGTTATTGTTTATTTTAAATAGTATATGATTATTATTAACATTTTATATACTTATATATTTTTAATAAAGTGTTATTAATATTGTTAGTAAAAAGTGTTAACAATAAATTATTATTTGTTATATATTTTGTCTAAATGTTAATAAATGAAGATAATGCCCATGACTCGTTTGTGGAAAATTCTGATTTGCTTCTGAAGAAAGGTGTAAAGTAGATTAAATCTAAGAGTGGGTTACAATAGTGTGATAGTTATTTATGCAGAAATGAAAAGTTATATACGGAAGCTAATTACAATGATCCAAAATGAAAATTGTTTATGGAAAAGAAAAAGAATTACTTAAGAATATTACGACGGTTTAAATAATTATAAATTGAAATCTTATGTGAAGAATTTGTGTATTAAAAAGAAATTGTATATATGTAAACATTTGGTATATAACTGCGCTAAAAAAAAATCTATTTCTTCACCTGCTTCTTTTAATATATCAATTATAATTCCATCATTACTTGGAGCCTTTCCTTTTTTCATAAATTTAATTGCATGTCTCACTTTTTCATTTAAAATTCTGGGCAATTCTGAAGATATAATAGGTATAGGAGATATTTGTTCTTTATTACTATATAATTCTTGATAAAAGTCTTCTACCCATTCCATGATGTCATCTCTCTTTTTAATAATAATTCCATCTTTTTTTCTTATTGCAGATATAAATTTTCTACCAATACCAAAATATTGTTTTACACTTTTGAGACTTTTATTCTCTTCTACAGCTTTCCTTGCTAATTTACAGTTACACTTTCTTATATCATTTTCAACTCTTTTCTGCATCATTTTACAAAATTCGAGGTATTCAATCCTTTTTAATGCATCATTTTTGTATATCTTCGTATTCCTTCTTTTCTTCATAAATTCTCTAGTCACAATAGAAAATTTTATTGGTCTTTTTCTACCAGCTATCTTTGTTGCAGTTTTTAAAAGTGTATCAGTTACTTTCGTATTAATTTCATCCAAATCTGAATCATGTTCAAAATCTACTAATACCTGAAACCAATTTGTAAGTTATAATTTAAATTCATTAGAATGTTTCTGAAGATTAGGAATATCAACTGTAAATATTGTTTTTCTTAATAATTTTTGTCTCTCTAGTTTTGCATTAACACATATCTTACATCTTACTAATCAATGATCATTTCCTGTGTTGAATTTATTAAGAACATTACAATCTTGAAATATGTATTTTCTGTTAGTCAAAATATAATCCAATTCTGGTGTACCTTCATTTGGATTCTTCCATGTCCATTTCCTTTTAACATTTTTCTCAAATAAGAATTCATAATATAAAGTTTTTCTTTTTCTGCAAACTCCACAAGTCTATGTCCTTTCTCATTTCTATTACCATAATCAAAGTTACCTACAGCACTTTATCTTTCATTTGTTTACCAATTCTAGCATTAAAGTCTCCCACAACAATTTTAAAATGTTGTTTACTCTGATCAAAAGCCTTTTGTACATCCATATAAAAATCTTCTACTACTTCATCACTATGAGAACTTGTTAGGACATAAACCTGAATTATCTGCATTTGGTATCTGCTATTAAGTTGTATAACTAATCTTGCTCTCTGATTGATACACCATCAATCTCCACAATGTTGTTCTTCCACTTTTTATTTATAATGAATCCTACTCCACTTGCATTTCCAATATCTGTGCCTTTATAGTAGAGTACATGTCCACTTTTTTAAATTAATTGTCTCTTCATCTTTTCTTCTAACTTCACAAAGTCCAATAATTTCCCATTTAATATAAAACAGTTCTTCTTCTAATTCTTGCAATCTTCCTTCACTTGAAAGTGATCTGAAGTTGTAACTAAATAAAAAAGTCATCATCAAATGGCCACCTGGATCCCCAACCAGGGGATTCTTAGCACCCTTCGCCTTCAGCCATCAATCACTGCCTTGGTTGGTGATTTTATAGTCTCCTGAGAATAAAGGCCTTGATTTATTTTTGTCTGTCATGATTGTATATATCTCTTGGAAAAATATTTATCATTTACACATACATTTATTCTGCCTTATCAGGTAACTAAGAAAAAAGACCATGGTGTTTTTTGATCTTAAACTCAGAGGTAAAAAGCCAATAAAACTCACCATGCTGCCTAATGCATATTGGTGAGCAGCCTAACTATGTTTATATACTATATGAATAATCACATAGTAATGATTGGAAGAATGCAGTATTAATATTAATATTTTAAAAAGGTGATAAAGAAGATATTAGAAATTACAGACCTATCAGTCTTTTATCACTTTTATACAAAAAATTTTACCAAGATAATTACAACTCATCTACAGAGAACATTGGATTTCCACCAACCAAGAGAACAAGATGGATTTAAAAGTGGCTTTAGTACAGTATATTGTATCCAGGTATTGAGAGAAGTTATAGAAAGGACAAATGAATATGAGTTGCCATTATGCTTTGGATTTGTAGATTATGAAAAGGCATTTGATTCTATAAACATTTCTTCAATAATTAAAGCATTGGATCATCAAGGTATAGATCCAGGATATTGTCATATTTTAAAGAATATAAAAAATGCAACAGCAACAATTAGATTACACAATGATATTAGAAAAGTCACCATTAAGAAAGGTGTAAGACAGGGTGACTCCATATCTCCAAGGTTTTTTACTGCAGTGTTGAAAGAAGTATTTTGTGGATTAAAATGGGAAGCTAAAGGAGTGAAAGTAAATGGAGATTATTTAAATCATTTAGATTTTGCAGATGATGTAGTTGTTTTTGCAAATAATGCTTTAGAGCTGTAGGAAATGTTGCAGGAGTTATCAGATGAAAGGAGGAAAGTAGGACTAAAGATAAATGTTAAAAAGACTAAAGCAATGTTCAATGGATTTTTTCTAAATATGAAAATAAAGATTGATTATGATGAGTTAGAAGAAGTTAAAAGCTACAAATACCTTGGTCAGATTAAACATAATGGATGTAATTAATCATAGAATTAGACTTAGTTGGTAATGCTTTTGGTAGAAATAACTTGATACTAAAAGTAAATATGTCTATGTATTTGAAAAGGAAGGTTTTTAATAAATGTGTTTTACCAGTTCATACTTATGTATCTGAGACTTGGATACTTAATAGAAGAGCAATACAAAAGCTTCAGACCACTCAAAGAAGTATGGAGAGATGCATGTTAAGAGTAACAAGAAGGGATTTAAAATGCAATATATGGATAAGAGAACAAACAGGTGTTACTGACCTCATTGAAAAAATTAAAAGACTGAAGTGGAGTTGGGTTAGACATATTGCTAGAAGAGATGATAATACATGGATAATTGAAATCTTAAACTGGATTCCAAGAGATTGTAAAAGACTCAGAAAGAGACTATATGCGAGATGTATAGATGAAATAAGAAAATGTGCAGGGGTGGTGTGGAGAAGAGAAGCTAAAAATCAGAGAAGATGGATTGAACTTGGAGATACCTTCATCCTGCAGAAGATTGGTAATGGTTGATGATAATATATGTAAATAGTATTAATAAAAGAGAAAAGAAGCTTATTCCTTTAAAAAAAAAAAGATGATTTAAAAATGAAAATTTTTTTGTAAGATTTATATGTATCTTTTCGTATTTTCCCATCAATCTTTACTTTATATATATATTATGTTAGGATTTAAATTTCTTGTGTATTATTTTATTTTTTTATATATTTAATTTCAATTATAAATGCATTTGGGTCTAATTAACAGAATTTACATATGTTTGTAATTTAGCATCATTTATTCTAAGAATTCTTAGCATTATCTAGATTTTCTACCTGGTTGTTTGAGTTATTTATTTATTTATTTTATTATGTTTTGTTCTATGCTTAGCCTTCTTTATCAAATTATTTAATGCGATTATTGTATATCAGCAATTTAATAGGTAAATTACTTGCTGTTTCATTTGAAACGGAACTAGCTGGTTATTTGAATTATTTATTTATTTTGTTATGTTTTTTTTTATATACAGTACTTAGATTTACTTATAAAATGGATTAGTATAATTCTATGTCAGTATGTCTCAGATAATAGGTAATGTACATGTAATTTCACTTGAAACAGAACTTCCTATTTTTCTCCCATGGTAATACTTGATTTTTAAAAGTTTTTCTAACTTAATTTCTGTTTTTGCGTATTTATAACAACATTATTTTTTTTTAATGTGTCAAAGCGTTGGCCAGGAAGCGAACCCCAGGACAACTGCTTGTAAGGCAGCTGTGCTAACCACTCGGCCACCAACGCTTGTTATGTTAACTTCTGGAAATAGCACATTTGCATTTAAATAAAATATAACTACTGTAAACATTAGTCTTCATTTTCATTATCTTTATTATTATTATATTTTGGTGGAGGTGGTGCTTCCATACACTTAATACTATGTGAGAACCATTTTTGGAAAAGTTATCATTTTAGAGTAATAAAAAAAATTATCTTAAAATCATAATTTTATTATAAGTTAATGTGTTTAAATGTAGAGTCTTCTTCATAATAGATTTCCTCCTACTTATTAATCTTTCTTTGTTTTATTATTTCCTTTGAGAGTCACTATTTAAATGGCAGCTAGTATTTCTGCAATATCTTCTACTTCATAAGAGGCTGCCATCATTGCAAACCCAGATATATTTTTTATAAGTTATGTATAACTATCTCTATCATTTGATATTATAATAAGGAAAAGATTCTTTCTGTAATTTTGAAATGTATCAATGAATAAATTGATTTAGCATTTATAGAGGTCTATAATAGTATTATTCTTGAACAATTTGATATCAAATAATATCTTATGAGCTTTTATTCTAAATGTTTTAACTAAAGAGGATTGTAGTTTCCATGAGTAAATTTTTTCAAGGTTTATAAAATATATCTTCAAATCATCACCTATTTAATATTTGAATTCATATAAATTTTTCTGCAAGACTCAAATTAGATATGCTTGTACAAATAACATCTATATTTTTCAATAAAGATTTGTGACTTTTTTTTCATTCCAACATTTTGGGCATTGGTTATTAAATATTTTCTTCTATTTTTATCAATGGACATATCTACTCTATTAAAATTACTATTCAGTTTGGTCTTCTTTGAAATATAATTTCTATTTCTGCATGGAAAATAGTCTTTCGAGCATTGTCATTCTAGTATTATTTTTAATTGCTTTACTTGTACACTTTTGAATTATTCCTTCATACCTTTAAACATTTCTTGTATATCTTTTATGTTTTTACATATTTTGTACTTCCCTTTTTATACTATTAAAATTGCTTTTCAATCTTTCAATAGAATGAAAGAACTAGGATATTTCAATTGGGCATCCTAGTTTTTTCATTTTTTTGTTGCATACTCATGAATATCATGTAATCATTACTTCATCTATTTGAACTATTAAAAATGTAACCTCTTTATTTACCAATATTTTCTATAATTTAATTTTAAACTGCATTTCTCCTATTTCTTGTTTATTTTATTCATAAAATTGATATCTTTTCATTTACTTGTACCCTTAATATGTCTTATTCACTTCTGGATATTGTTATCATAAACAAATCTCTTGTATTTTTCAAATATTGTCCTTTATATATATATATTTAATATTTTGGTTTTCAACTTTTTAAATTTTTTTATGTAATTTTTTTATTGTGATTCTTTAATTTCATATTGTATTTTCTTTTTCAATTTATTCTAAAATTCTTTAATTTTCTTCAATATTTTATGTTTAGAATCTTGAAATTCTTGAGTTCTTGCTTGAGAGATTTTTTTTTTTTTTTTGCATTTTATCATGATATTTTGGGGATTTTTTAAGCATTCTGTTGTCTTCTGCATCATGTAATTTTATCTGAATTTTATTTAGAAATTCTTTGAGTTATTTTTGGGATTCTTTAAATTCTCTTTGACAGTTTTTGAATTTCTCAAGCAACTCTTTTTTTTAAAAAAATATTTCATTTATAAATTTAAAAAAATTACACCTTACCCAGAAGAAATAAAAACGAATAATTTGCTTTTCTTTCATTTTACAAAGTTTTATATAATACTTTTTTTCATAATATCCAATATTTAAATATCTTTATCTTAAAATTCAATATCTATCACATTTAGTTTTATAAACTAGAAATTTTATATTCAAGTTTATTAATATGTGATTTTATTTGTGTTCACTATTATCTTTCCTCATAATAAAGTTAAAAATTTAACCCTCAAGTTAGCAGTTGTTATCATGCTTTAATTCAAATTAAGTTATCTGGTGTAATTTACATAGTTTTTTAGCCTTTCTTATTAGTTAAATTTTAATGTTACATACCAAAAATTAATTATTGTAATGGAATAGTAAAAATAAGGTTGGGATAAAGCTTTGAAATTTCACAATCAAACCATCTTGCATATTGTTGATGAATTCATTGACTTGAATAAATTTGCATAAATTACTACCCCATTGTTTAAAATCACAACTGAAGTCAACACTCCCAAGATAGGCTATAAATATGGGGGCTAAAGGTCCCCGAAAGTACTCAGCATGATAATTCTCTTAATATTAAGCTTCACTTGTTTGCATAACACGTAATTTGTAACTGACTTGGTTTAAATTGTTTGAAATCAATAAAAAATTTAATAAATAATATTTATCCATACAAACAAATAAAGAAAAAACAACAACACCATGACTATAAAATAAAAAAATCAGTGTATTTTATGGAGACTTGTCTCAGAAGCGTAACCCTTAATGACTACACACAACTTTATGGTTTTATTAAATATAACATATTTTCAAAAGTATTCATACTTACTGAATATTAAACACATTATTTAAAATTAGATAAAAAAGTTAACTGTATAATATTCTTCATTCGTTTTTTTTTCATTATTTTATGTCAATAATAATAATAATAATTATAAGAAAATGTGTAGTCAAAGGATTGTAAAGAACAGAGACATCCAGGGTAAAAACTAAATGACAAAACTTTAACAAATTCTTGTTTTAATATTCAGCATATGACATTCATCCACCTTTTAATTTTGTGTCTATTTTTAATATTGAGTATTATTTACACTGTCTTTTATATTTAGGTATTCATCTACCTATTTATATCCTTAGCAATGGTCAAATGTAATTACTGGATTTGTCCATAATATAATAATCAATTCAACTCAAATTGAAATAAGCAACTAATTATTAAATAATAATTTTATGTAGGACCTCAAGCCATAGCCAGTTTTTGTCCACTATTGGATGAAAACTGGTTCAATTGATTATTAATAGTTACCTACCTATTTCATATTATATTTTTACATTTAATATCATTCATCCCTTTATCTTGAGTATTTTGGTAATTATAGAAATTTAATATACTTAATTTTTAAATAATATTTTTTTACCTTTTTTTAAGCAAAGAAAATGAATTAGTTCCATTCACTAAACGTCCATCACAAAAGATTTATAAAAAGCCTTCTATTTAGACAAATACAAGACATGCATAGAAATTAAATATTTAAACAACAGAGAAACAAAGGAAGATTTTAAAAAATAATGAAATCCAGAAAAGAATTTTCAAATATATCTATAATTTATATTATGGCAACCAGTAAATTTATGAAATGCTCTTTTTCTCATTAAATTTTCTGTCTTATTTTTTTCTTTTATATTTATAACTATGAAATAGATTCTTTTTTTATATAAAGGTTTCTTTTGTTTTTTACATTTTGATATTGAAAATTGTGTTAAAATTTTATTCAACTTTAATACAAAATTAAATTTTATCCAAAATCCCCACAAGGTATTAAAAGTGGATAGAAACCAACCTCTACCTTGAGATTGGTGTAGTTAAAATTACACTACAGAAATGTTATTCCTTATCCTAATACATTGTTTTTATTTTATTGAGATGCTTTATTAAAATTGAAGCTAACATGATAGACAACAGAGAAATATATATATTTCCATAGAAAATTTATTTATTGAAACTGGCAAATCTAGTTTTCTTTTCATTTTCCTTTGGCTAAAAGAAATGAGTCTTTATAAAAGTTACTAATATAGCACACGAAACAAAGCTTGGATTAAATTTTTAAAAGATCTATTTAATCTATTGATTTTTTTTATTTTTATTAACTGAATAAAACATAATCATAATTTATTTTAGTCCTAGACTAAATTAGACAAAGTAATGCTTTATTGTTATTACTAATATTTTTTTATTAAATATAGGAATATTTTCATGTACATATTTTTTTTTCAATACAATGAGCATAAAATGTATACGTGTGTGTGTATATATATATATATTATTTATTCTAATATATATATTATTAAAAAATGTATACCCCCCCCCCCCACTATCTTTCTTTTTCTTTTATTTTAACTATAATTTATATGAATTTAAAAGAATTTGTGGAAGCATTGAGGTTAATGTATTTATAAAGATATTACACATGGGAAAGAGAAATGTGAATAACTCCATGTGAGTGTGGTTTTGATTTAAAAAATCATATATTAATCTTTGAGGTTTAAAGTTTATATCTGTGCTAGAGACAATCTCTAGTTTAATAAATGATTAGAAATAATCATTACTGTATTTATCTGAAGTGGATAGTGTCAAAGATGAGGGTGGACTGAGTTTGACCCTTCTAATTCAAAATGTAATAATTTACTATAGATAATTGGGCCAACTGATGAGTGCTGATACAGCACAAAATGCATCTTGGGGGGCATTTATCTTTTATTGTATCTTTATTTATATGAATTTTAAAAAATGTGTGGAAGTATTGAGGTTATTTAACATATTTATAACCATTAGAGAGTATTCACACTATTTTATCAAATTCTTTTTCCAAATCCATTAACCATAAATTTATTTTCTCTTTCTTTCTTTGCATATCTCTCATTACTAATTTTAAATTACCAAAATAATGCTTTGTTTTCTTAAATTAATTTTAAAGTAAAAAGTGATGAAGCTTATTAGAAAATTTATAAATCTAAATAATATTTCTGCTATATTTGATATTAATATCCATTTAAAAATAATAATAATAATAATAAAAATAAAAGGTTTATTTACATCAAAGATATTTTAAATATGAGTATATTTTATTTAAAAAGATGTCTAATTTTTTTTTTTTTTCAGTGTAAAATATTATATGATATCAATGCAGTTTCATAATCTTTGTAACTCTTTCCTAGGAACATTAAATCAATATTAATTGTTTTCACTCTAATCTAGAGTCATTTGCTGTAAGCTTGAGTTATCGATGAACATCATATATAATATTTTGATTCCTAAATCAGTTTTTGGTTTTTGACTTTGTAGCTTATATTAGATGGCTGTAGAATAAAGATTAGCATATGAGAAAGTCATGTGACATTGAAATTGATGTTAAATCAATATTCAAAAATATAATTAAATATTGATAGTGGTCGAGAGGTCAGCGCGACTGCCTTGCACTACGACACTTAAAATATATATATATAGTTAATGTTTAACGATTTTAAAAACATTTTTATTTTTTGTAAATATAGTGTGTGGTTTATTCAGAATTGTAATGGGATTCTCAGCATTATAGTCAATATGATTATCTTTTAATTTTTTCACATCTGTTCTGATTCTAAGAAAATCGTAACTGTTATGAGAAACTCTTATAAACTTGATTATGAAGTTTATTTAGTCAATAGTTTTATTACGTTTTTAAACACCAGGTATTACCACAATTTTTATTGGAATCATTAACTTTTTAGTTTTCTATTTTAATTTATAGCCTATTTTATCTTTCATCATCTGATTTTTGTTTCATGATGTCATTCTTTTTAATACATAAATCTTCTATACATTTTTCTTTATTTTTTTGTTATATTGGCATCTTTTAGAAATTCTATTAACTTTTTTGCTTCAGTAGTTATTTTGTACTTTATTTTCATTTCTAATTAAGTTTAATCCTTAAATAAAATCTAACCCCTATCCTATCATTTTTCATGATTTTCAGGCTGTTTTTTTTTGTTGTTGTTGTTGTTGTTTATAGGTTTATTAAAATAAATGTATATCTGTACTTAAATGAAGTATTGTTGTTGAAATATTTTATGAAAGTTTTTAACAGGTGAAAACTTTTATTTTGTTGGCACAGAATTCTTTTAAAAACAGCTGATATTTGTTTATCTTTTTAATGGGGTGGTTTTTATTCTTTGCTCTGTTGCCAACACTTCTTCTTAGTCTTTGGGGAATGATGGATATTATGCAATACAATTATTTTTATTTTAGTACATTTAAGATATAAGATAACTTAGTAAATATTATTTTATTTATTCAGGAATACAATCTCCACAGTAACATCTGCACTATATTTAGCATTAAATTGAATTATATTAAATATTTGCAATTTTAATTTTTCTTTGTGATATTTTTTATAATCGTTTTTATAGTTGTTTAAATTAAAAATAAAAACTTATTAGTTATATATCTAATTGTACATTTTTAATATTATGTAATTTTATTAGTTATTAATATGTTTGAACGTTTAAATAAATATTTTAAATTGTCTTTTTTGTTCATTATTTTTTGCTATGAAAAATTACACAATGCAATCTTAAGATAGGTTAAAAAACAAAAATCTGGAGGAATTAATTAAACAAATTGGAAATTGAATAATAATTAACACAGTTATATTTACGCCATGAAATTAACAACAAAAACCAATAATAACAGCATTGGAATCAGAGAGAAGTGTTTGATTTTTAATTAAACTTTAATTGTTAGTATTATGATATTGTTTTGAGAACTTTGGAAAGAAAAATTGAGTCTTGTGAATATAAATTTATAAAGAGCTTGAGATGAAACAATTTTTTATCTGCTATATTATGAATAATAAAAATTGTAGTTGATGATTTTGATAATATAGATTAAATATATTTTGGGTATATTTAAAATGATCGCGTTATTTCATTTAGGGATGTTATGCACAATTTTAGTCAGTAGAAAAATTAAACAACAGGCAAAACTCTCTCATATAGTAGTGCCAGAAAGTCTGGGGATATTGGATGAGTAGTCACTAGATAGGGATGTTATGCACAAGCCTTCTGGCATCCATTGATTACTTTGGTTGGCACTGAGTGGCACTACTATATGGAGAGAGTTTTGCCTGTTTTAGTAACAGTAATGTGCTAGCATAAGAAATAGTGATCATGTGATGTTTAGTGGTTTAACACCAATCCTGCCTAATAGGATAGTGGTGGCTATGGTTGTTAAAGAGCCAAAGACACCAAAATGTATGGGTACTGAACTGGGTTCAGACCCATATGACTATATAAGCTATTGAGCTTAGATTGAAAATATTATTGTGTTTTCAATTTTATTCTCATAGTTTTGTAGTTAAGTAGAGATAAAAGGTGGCTGCTGGAGGGTTGCATTAAATCCTAAGATCTAGGTGCAGTGCTCTCAGATCCAAAGCTCCTCACTGATGAAGGCCACAAGCCAGAAACTAGTTGGGATATTGGATGAGTAGGCACTAGATAGGGATTTTATGCACAAGCCTTCTGTCATCCATTGATTACTCTGGTTGGCACTGAGTGGCACTACTATATGGAGAGAGATTTGCCTGTTTTAGATTATATATAAATATTAAGAGCTATTATAAAATGCACCAATGAATATAAATCAGCATTATGTTGTGGGATATATACATTATAAAAATGAATTTGATACTTTAAGAATTTCAATAATGATTGATGCAGGATATTGTAAAATTTTAGAAAATATTTATCAAAATGCGACAGCAATGATTAGATTACAATGTGACATCAATAAGATTAGTTTTGATAAAGATGTTTGACAGGATAATGACATAGCACAGAAATTTTGTGAATTGAAAATAATGATGAAAATAAGTGGAAATTGCTTACTTCATCTAAATTTTTCAGATAATTTGATTGTTTCCATAAATAATGCCTCAGAGCTTCAGGAAATATTCCAAGAGCTATCATGTGAAAGCAAGAAAAGATTAAAGACTAAACTTCTGTTTTCTCCAAATGAATTGAACAATGAATTAAAAGAAATTAATAAATGTAAATGTCTTGGTAAGATTATTTATTAATAGAGATGAAAATATCATGGACAAAATGAAACAGAAATAAATGTGGAAGGAATTATCTTTAGTACAAATTTTTAAAAGCAATATTCTTATTTGTTTGAAAGGAAAGATTTTTAATAAAAATGTTTTATGAACATTTTCTCATGGATCTGAGATTTTGATGCTTAATAAAAAAAAAAACAATATAGAGACAACTGATTGTACAGCAATCTACTTGGAAATAACAAAATTGGATTGAAAGTGAAATACATGGATGAGAAAACAGATTGAGGGAATTATGATGCTGAAATGTAATCAGTCTGGACATAATGCTTGCAAATATGATAATAAATGAATGACTGAAATTTGAAACTGGATTCCAAGAAGTTACTTTAATCCCAGAAAGAGATCTCATGTGAAATAAATAGGGATGATATAAATGTTCTGGAGTGATATGATGGAGAATAGCTATGAACTGGAGAAATTGGATTAAACTTGAAAAACCATTTTATAGTAGATTGATAATGTTTATAAATGATGATGATAACAGTTATAACAAATTTTCAGTAACTTTTCTCATTTTAAAATAAACAAAGTGATTTTTAAATATATACGTAAAAATTTGATCACTATTGCCAATTGAAGAATCAGATGGATTAATTATGTATTCTTGTATACCTGTATAAAATTTTAACTTAAATTGTTTGGATTAATAGTTTTGTTGTTTTAATTTGGATAATATATTAAAGTTCTAATAGATAGGTCTTTATTTTTTTATCTATAGAGACTCCATGTGTTGGGATAGTATCTGAACATTGCTGAGCCTGTGATCTAGGATTCGTTTTTGGGCTGAGTAAAATTTGAACATTTTTTGGATTCTACTTAGGTTTAGAATTTTTTCCCAATTAATTGTCTCATATCAACTCAGCTTGCTATCCAAAATTGATTAATACATAAGTATTCAATTATATTTATGCAAAAAAGTAAAACAGAAATGGAAAATTAATCAAATCTTTACTTCCGGCATATTGAGTACTTTTAATGTGTTTAAATAAGCTAGCTAATCAGATATCTGATAACAAATACTTCCAAACTAAATCATTTCATTATAAGAATCATCCAATCAGTTCTTGCATTGTATATGTTTGTAGAATAAACATTAATCATTATTAGTTGTTTTCAATCAAACAATTATCACTTTCTTAACATAGTACACACATATTGTTCTTTATAAATATAGTCCAAAGACTGGTTAGTTCTTTCAGCATGAAATAATCAAAAAACAATTTTTAATTCTATAAGGATTTACTTCTTTTCTTTTACTATATAATTCTATTAATAGTGTTTATTTGTTTCTAAACAAAAAATTAGATTTATTTCAGCTAAAAAATAATTAGCTGAGCCATGCTTTCAACCTAGAAAGTCATATTCATAGCGCTCAAACTTGCCACTGAGATTAATTAAGAGAAAAACACAAAATTTGATGACTGATTGCAAAAATTAGCCTAAGGTAAATTGATTGATTGACTTACTTAAGTTTATTTCAAATTTATTATTATATATTTGTAATTACATTCATATCGGCGTTTCAAGCCAATTGTGCAAATGCTTTGCGAGTGTTAAATAATAAATGAATACCCTCTGACCAATACAAGATATAGAATTTATGCAGAAATAAAAAGAATCCTCTTATTCCTACGACTCAAATATTTATATATGAGCAAATCTGAAGCACTGACACAGAAGGTGTGACAATAGAACGGTCACTTTGGCTTGAAAGGCCGATATGAATGTAATTACAAATTGTATACAGATGCTATAAAAATAAATGCTTATTTATATTATATATTTGGTTTAAATATTATCATCATTTTTCTCCTTTTCAACTATTACCAGTCCACTGCAGAATGAAAGTCTCTCTATATTTATTTCAGTTTTCTTCCTCTTCTTAACATTTCATTTTTTTATTTCACCAATTCATATCATATGTGATCTCTTTCTAGGTTTTTTTTATCTCTTAGGATCCAGTTTAAGACTTTAATTGTCCATCTATTATTATTTCTTTTAGCAATGTATAACTTCAAATAGCTCATCTGTGGTAAATCATTGGAAAAAAAGATTACTCACTAGACTAGTTAATTGCTATTTGGGAAGATTTGTTTAGTTTTCTGTCTCTGAGTCTACTAATAACTAGTTATAAATTTACCAATCAATAATTAAATGCATATTTGAGGTGCTGTTTTAGCTATCTGACAAAATGTTTAACTTTTATCTGGATTACAACATCAAATGATATCAAGGCAGATAGATGACAAAGCATTATTCAGTAAGGTCTTTTATATGAACATATAGTCTTATTACCTAGTATATATGTATATATGATAATAGAAAGTCAGATGTCATATGACATATATAGCTTGCATTTATAAATATGTAAAATTAAGAGCATGCTAATAAGCTCTAAACAAGCTTTTTAAATTTTTTTATGATAAATGCTACTATAAGAGAAGGCATTCAAATCATCTTTATTTAGGATTGTCTCCATCCCCAGACCAGTTTCAAGCTATGGCTCTCTTCAGTGAGGAGCTAGGACATCAGATTCAAAAACCAATTCAAGTTAAGCATTTATCTAATAGTTAACTTTCAATAAGAATATCTGAAACCTTTAGACATCGACATGTCTTTAAAATCAGCTCTTCAACTACTTAATTCAGATACTGTGTATATTAATAGGTTTAGCAATTTCATTTAACCAAAGCCCCCAACAGCAAAATAATAATAGTAATAATAGAAATTCAGGTATCACATGACTTATATATAGCTTTCATTTATAAATATGTAAAATTAAGAGCATGCTGATAAGCTCTAAACAAGCTTTTTTTAAATTCTTTTATGATAAATGCTACTATAAGAGAAGGCATTCAAATAATCTTTATCTAAGATTGTCCTCATCCCCAGACTGGTTTCGAGCTATGGTTTTTAATTTTATATATATAAGATGATGCAATATTTCTAGTTTATATGTGTGTGTGAACATTAAATATAAGTGAATTTTTTTTCCTGTAATAATATAAATTTTTCAGTTATGATGCAACCAAGGACATAACAATTTAAAAACGAGAACAAGCTGAAAACATGTTATCCATCTAATAACAATAGAACTTGTCTGAATTACTTTAAATTAAAAGATAGACCTGATTTTAGCTTAATACTTAGATTATTATAAGAATTAGTAGTCAGATATAAATATTATATATACATCAGAATTTAGGTTTAGTGACTACTTTGAAAACATAAAAGAAATGATGTCTTCCCTGCAATGACTTATGTATATTAAACTAAAAATTTTCAGTCTTATAGAAGTAAACATCAATTCTAAGGAGAAGGTAATTAAACCTCCATACATGTACCATACTATAGTATTCAAAATTTTTTGATTATTTACATTAGATGTAAACATTAAATATAATGGAATTTTTTTTGTAATAATCTTACATAAACATTTTTAGCTATGATGTAATTAAGGCTCACATAATTAAAACTGAAAGTACAAAATCAAGTCATGTGATCTAGAAAATAACAAATACAAAATCTTTAGTAATAAATATGTCTATTTTACATATGCTTATACATATTCTTGAAACATATATTATTAATGACCTCTGAAAAAGACAAAGTGATTTAAGATGCTTTTCATGCAGATCGAGCATCCTTTAATTGGCCCAGGTCACAATCTCTTACATAAGTTATTATTTGTTCAGTATTTAACAATACCAAATTATTACATTTGATTTATAAATATCAATTTTTCTGCACTCACAATTTTAATACTTCGAATAAATATGTTAATTAGAGATTAGTCTTAGTCTGATATAAACATTAAATCTCAGTTAAAGATTAATATGTCTGTTTATTTAATTATGTAAACATAAACACATAAAAAAACTCAACTTCATCTCTCTTTTTTATATGTAATTTCCATTTTAAATATACTTAAAACTTCCACTCCATTTATTTAATGTTGAATCAATTAAAGATTAATATGTCTGTTTATTTAATTATGTAAACATAAACACATAAAAAAACTCAACTTCATCTCTCTTTTTTATATGTAATTTCCTTTTTAAATATACTTAAAACTTCCACTCCATTTATTTAATGTTGAACCAGCACTCCTCATTTGATCCCAGTTGCAATTTCTTGTACATAATTTCATCATTTGATTAATAGTTATCAATACTAAATTGATATTCTTTAATTTACAAATGTCAAACTTTCTGTACTTATAAGGACCTCAGATAAATACATCAATGATTATTACTAATCATTTATTACACCAAACATTTCTAGAATTAAACGAAGCAACAAGTTATTTTACTGAAAAATAAAGGTACTTACATAATATGCCTGCTGGAAGTTTCAGCCATTTTATTTTAAATAATCCATTTTCAGGAACTTCCAACTCAAGGTATAAACAACATGTCTGAGTATCATAGTCAATATTTACTTTGTTGTTTATTTATTAAAATGATAAGTAAAACAAACACAAAAGTCCAAAGGGTTGTAATTAAAAAAAATTTTTTTTAATGTAAATTCACTACACCAGCTGTAAAGTAATATCAATGCACTCACAAACAATATTTTGGAGCCTTCTAACCATTCTTTTACAACATGCCATTTCATCTTCTTTCTCACATGAAGCGTCATATTGTGTCCATTATAACACTTTTTTTTTTGAAAATATTCCATTGCATCTTGTTCGGGTGATGAAAGATTAAAAATTTTAATCCAGTTTACAAAAATGATAAGGCAAAAAAGTAATGTCAATAAAATCACCATGTGTTAATGAATGTTTAAAATAAAAAAAAAATATAATTTTAACCATGTATTATCTGTTCACCCCATGTTAAGTGTTCATAACATGTTAACATTTGCTGATATGTTGCGATATGGAAATTTTTTAAAATTAACAATCACTTTAGAATACATTTGTTAATATTTTTTTAAAGTTAACAAGTTATACATGTGCGAGAAAATAATTGCGAGAGAAAAAAAATGTAAACAAATATATTCTAAATTGAATATTAATTTTAAAAAATTTGAATATATTTTTTAATTAATTGTATTCACAGCATAACATCCAAATGTTAACATATGGTAAACACTTGCCACAAAACAAATAGATGACATGGTTAAAATTATCATTTTGTTTTGACATTCATTAGCATGTGATGATTTTTTTAACGTTTCTTTTTTGCCATATCAATTTTGGAAATGTGATTAAAATTTGAAATCTTGCATTGACAGAACAAGATACGATGGAATATTTTTAAAATTGCATGATAGTGCCCACCTGAAAAGCATGTGTTGGACACAATATGACACTTTATGTGTGGATGGAGATGCATTGGTGTGTTTGGAAATGAACATGATTAGAAGGCTCCAAAATATTGTTTGTTAATGCATTAACATTTATTTACAACAGGTGTTAGGGAATTTACATTAAAAAAAAAATTTAATTATAACCCTTTGGACTTTTGTGTTTCTTTTATTTATCATTTTAATAAATAAACAAAAAAGTAAATATTGAATACAATATTCAGCCATATTGTTTATACCATATGCTGGAAGCCCCTGAAAATTAATTATTTAAAATAAAATGGCTGACAAACTTCCAGCAGGCATAGTACATAAGTACTGATTAAAGTTTATGTCTGCACTAAACACAATTTCTAGTTAAATAAATAATTAGTAACAATCATTAATGTGTTTATCTGAAGTAGTTGGTATCAAAGTTGTGAAAGCAGAGGGTTTGAAACATATAAATCAAAATGTGAATTAAGAAATTTTTTTTTAATAATAATTCAATAATACATTTTCTATTATATATTTCTGAAAACTTTTAAAAAATTAAATAATAATGTTCCAATTATTAATAAAATTAATTTAAGCAAGAAAACAATAGAAAAGAAACATTTATTGACCAATTTTTATTTCATTTTATTAAATGATTCAATTACTGTAATTAATTATGCAAATTATATTATTATTTGAATGGCTTATTTTTAGGGAGGACATATAATGTTCAAGCATGAAAGTGGCAGTTGAGTTGAAACAAAGATTTTTAGTTTTTGAGTCTATAAGTCTGCAATTGCACTAAACCATGTAGGACAATAAATTTTAATCATTTATCTTATATGATCATTAAAGTGAAATAAATGTATATTTAGTATATAAAATCATAACCACTACTTTTTAAAAAAAAATATGTGATGGATATTCATTCTCTAAATGTAATTAGAGAGGATTTGAACCCAGACTTTCAAGCTCCCTTTAGTCATTCACATCATCCTATACAGCTGATACACATTACCACATACATGTGAAAAAGATAAGTGATCTCCAATATGTGTATTTCATGCTGAATTCATCAGTTGGTCCAAATCATCATCTCCCCCACATATATATAATCCGCTCACCACTCTTCAACTTTTTAGCCATCCATATATCATTGAAAATCTGATGATGGCAAGTTCAAAGCCCTCGTTTGCCAATCTTTATTGTCATACTCATGTTGATCCTAAGTCATTATGACCCCTCATATGTAAGACTTTAATTCCATTTAAATACACAAGAGGGATGGGCAGAATACAGACTAAATTTGTAATATTTAAATACAATATATATACTTTAAGCTATATGTAATTAAAGGGGATTTGAACCCAGACTTCCAAGCTCTCTTTAATCACTCATTCCATTCTATACAATCAATAGACACAACCACATAATGTGAAAAAAATAAATGATCTCCACTATACATATTTTGTGTTTAACTAGCACTCATCAGTTTGTCTGGATCATCATTTTCCACACATGGAGAGGATTGAAGCCTGTTTGTTAAAGTTTGAAAATTTTCCAGCTTAATATAAACCAAGCATTGATTATATATATATATATATATATATATATGCATGGGAGATGATGATCTGGACCAATTGATGAGTAGTGGTTCAGCATGCAATATGCATACTGGAGATTATTTATTTTTTTTGTATGTATGTGGTCATGTGTATCAGTTCTTTAGGATGGAGTGGATGAGTAAAGAGAGCTTGAAAGTCTGGATTCAAATCCCTTCTACTTACATCTAGCTTAAAGTATATATACTATACTTGTATTAAATATTCTCTAAATGTATTTTATACTGTGCAGTACTAAATTTATAATATATTAATTTATTGAAATAAGAATCCATGTGAACACACATGACCTATTATAAAAAAAGTATTTGAACATGAAGAATTAATTTATTATTGTGAAGCACATCCACCTGCCATATACATGACTTGAGATTTGAATCTGGGCTAAGAGAAATTCTTTTCAAAAGGCTTAGGAATGTCTCTCAGGTAGTTGGCTTATTTTCATCTCAGCTTAACTATTCGTTAGTGGTCAATTAATGGTTATATAAAATAAGGGTGAAAAATGGTTCAATATTTTATCACCCATCAATTGGAGAACTTTGTTGAGTAACTGTCTTTTATATATATATATATATTGATCCTCTAATGAGGGACTGTTAGAGAGGCTTTTATTCTAAAGTGGGTTATTTATTAAAAAGGCTGAATCTTTTTTTTTATTAAAGAAGAAATTTTTTCAGATCATCTTGCACGTCAGGAGAGTTATATAATAATTACCAAAAATAAATTCATCTCAAAAAACAAATAAAACTTTCTAATTCATTCATTTTCTGTCATAACATTGTGAACAAATTTTTTTTATATAACTTTGAGCTGTTATAAGACCTGGTCTTTTACATTGACTTGTTAAGCTGAAGATCATAAATGGATTACAGATGAAAAAATATTTATTTTTTTTAATGTCTTTTTAGATTCTAAATCATTTTGTAGTTTTTAGAATGCAATCGCTCTAATGCCGTAGATCCTATTTTAATGAAAATTAAACAAAGAAAAAATATATCTTATTAATGCATTATTTTGGTATTAAGGATATTATGTCTATAAACATATTAAAGTAATTACAATTGAATATATTAATTATTTATCTTTATTATTTAATTCTTGATTTCAGCAATTATTTTAAGTTACCATTAAAATAATTATTCTTCATTAAAACTTATAATTTGGTAAAATTTAATTTGTATATTATTTGTAATACAATATTTTCTTATGATAACAAACTTATTAATGAGATCTACACCTGATAAGGTCAATTCTTTATTTCACTTATATACAAACAATTGTTGATGTGGCATATATCAAGTTCAATTGTTAGACTTTGGTAATATTTATGAATATTAAATCAATTAAAATCTATTGCCACAATTGAATGTGACATTTATTATGTGAAGAATTAATTAATTTTTATATTCATGATAATACCAATATCTCAATGTCAGTAGAATGTAAATTAATATGGAATAATTTTTTTTCTATGCAAAACTGAGTTGCTGCTCTACAATGCGGAGAGAAAACAACTGAATTAATTATCAGTCCTAAAATGAATTGGTGTTGTTTTTGTAATAAATTGAATGAGTAGAAAGAACTATAATAGACAAGTCTTGCATTTGTGGTCGAGAGGTCAGCGCGACTGCATTGCACTTGCCCGGGTTGCGGTTTGCGTCCCGGCCGATGCTATGACACTAAAAAAAAACAAACTATAATAGTTTGTCAATCAAAAACAACAACAAACTGTTTTGAGTCACACTATTTATTATATGTATCTGAATTACAATGAGTAATTAAATGTTAGTAAAAACAATTGAGATGTGGATTTTCTACAGTTGCTATTAAAAACATTCTTCATACTGGTTAATGGTGTAATTTGTCAGATTTTTTTAAACAATACTTAATAAATGGTGAATCGTCTGGCATTTTATTTGCCTACTATAACATTCTATATATAAATTTAGAAGTAAAGTCTCTTGACAACAGCTAGGAAAACTTTTCTTTCATTATTTGCTATCCATAACTACTGGATTTCTATAAATGATATGGTTATAGATTATGAATCAGTTACTATTATCAGTATTCAACCAATAATAATGGTACTTTACTGTGTAAGGGAATTTATTTTTAATTGAAGATGCTTGATTCTTTCTTAAAGTTTTAAATTAGCACGTTAGGGCAAATCTTGACTATACGTTCTATATGCTTCTGCTACTATTGTTGATATTGCCATTTTATATTAATATGAATAGGATACTCATTAAAAGAATGGAACAATTGATAAAATTATTAGTTTTCAATTTTGAGTTGGAAATTTTAAAAAATTGCAGTTTTTTTTCTGTGATGCCTATTTTAGTGATTTCTGAAATATTAACTAGATCAAGAATATTGGAATAAGTATTGAAGATCATCTTGCTGTTGATCTTATGAAAAATTTAACAGATAGGGTTATATATTTTTTTATTTTACTTATGTGCACTCATATTGCCATTCCCAGCTATTTAATGATACACATGTGAATGAAACAATATAATCAATGAAAAAAAAATGTTTAAAAAATTTAATGATTAAAGTTTGTTTGTGCTATTTTTATTTGCTGTTTGTAAAAAAAAATGAAAATAACAAACAGCCTAATAAATAAATTTAAAAAAATATCAGTCATATATCACATGACTCAATTTTTAAGCTTCTAAATAAAAAATAAAGAGCTTTGCTAATTTGCTCTAACAAGCTTTATTGATAAATGCCAGCTAAACAAAGAATTTAAAAATCTCTATCTTGGAAACCACTCCTTAGCCTCAGACCAATGGTTTCATGCTTTGGCACTCCTCAGTGAGGCACTAGGATAGCTTCAGACACTAGATCTAAAAATACCAAGCCAAAGCCAGCATTTATCTAAAAGTTAACTATTAAGTAGAAAATCTGAAATTTTTAGACACCTAAATGTCTTCAAACCCAGACTCAAATAGCCATATGGGGCTGAGAGATCTTCAGCCAAACCATATATTAATAGCCTTAGCAATATAACATTGCTTAAGACTTTGCAAAGACTATAAATAGTCAAAAATCAAAGTCATATATCATATAACTCAATTTTTAAGCTTGTAAATAAAAAATAAAGAGCTCTGATAATTTGCTCTAATAAGTTTTATTGATAAATGCCAGCTAAACAAAGCATGTAAAAATCTCTATCTTGAAAACCACTCCTTAGCCTCAGACCAATGATTTCATGCTTTGACACTTATCAGTGAGACGCTAGGGTAGTTTCAGACACTAGATCTAAAAATACCAAGCCAAAGCCAGCATTTATCTAAAAGTTAAATATTAAGTAGAAAATCTGAAATTGAGTCATGAGATATATGACTTTGATTTTTTTTTTGACTATTTATGGTCTTTGCTTTAAAGTTTTAAGCAATGTTATATTGTTAAGGCTATTAATATATGGTTTGGCTGAAGATCTCTCAGCCCCATATAGCTATTTAAATTAGATTGAGTTTGAAGACATTTAGGTGTCTAAAAATTTCAGATTTTTTACTTAATAGTTAACTTTTAGATAAATGCTGGCTTTGGCTTGATATTTTTAGATCTAGTGTCTGAGGAGTGCCAAGGCGTGAAACCATTGATCTGAGGCTAAGGAATGGTTTTCAAGATAGAGATTTTTAAATGCTTTGTTTAGCTGATATTTATCAATAAATCTTGTTAGAGCAAATTAGCAGAGCTCTTTATTTTTTAATCTAATAAATACTTTATTAAGTTATTCAACCTTTTTAAATTTATTTACTTACCATATATATACTTTTTAAAAAATATTGAGAACTTTAGATGAATTTCAAATGTTCTACCAGAGTAATTTTAAAAGTTCCACTTTATATTCTTTTAATTAACTAGTGAAAAGGTTTGAACCATAAATATTTTTCAGATAGTGGGTAGATCAACTATTGTAAATATTTTTTCTCAATCTCCTTTACTCCAAATTATTTTAGTAATCTAGTTTTTTCTAGAGGATTAAATTCAAAACCTCAAACTTTTTTTTTATATATTCCATTAGAACTATTTATGGTGAATACTTTTGTTATTCCAATATTATAATAATATAGTTGCGGATATTAATCTTAACTATTGTACTCTATTATACCCTCTAATTTTTTATTTTAAATTTTTATTCACAGTTGAAATAAATATTTGCAGATCAGTTTATTCTCCATTTGATATTATTTGATGCATAACTTAGTTTTTTAATTACTTTTTGTAGCAAACACATATTAACCTAGAAAAGCAGAGAATTCTTTTCTTCCATCAATGTAATATCCATAATGGGCATATTAAAGGTACCTCATCGTGCAGTCGTTAGTAGCTTCATCTACCGTGCATGGAGTTCAGATTGGATTAATCTTGGAAATATTTCAGATCACAGATAGGCTTACGATTCTTTTTTTTTCATCCAATAGTGATCAATAAATGGTATCGATCTATTTTCTAGATAACAAATTAAAGATTCCAGACTGAGCCAGTTTGATATTGTATTGTCTTTAAAAATAGAACATATAATTATTCTAATATTATGCATCCATGACTACGAATGAAGCCCTGCAAGATTTGGTACAATGACAAAATGGCAGACTGGAGTTCAAGGTCCATGGATCATGCATGGTATAGCTCTGCCATTTCAAATTATCAGCTTCATATGAACTCCATTTAGTTATTATTATACTCTTATGAGCATTGTCTTCAGGGTGCCTTTACTTATTTTTACTTAGCCATATCTTTAAATCTATTTTTTAATTAAATATCTATTGCAACCTTTAAAAAAAAAAAATTTTTGTTTATTGATATTTTTGCATAGAAAAGCTTCAAATAATTCTTTCCCTTTTTCCACTCTTTCTCTTTTGCAAAAAATAATTCTGTGATAATCTTGTTTGAGCAGATACCTTCAAGACTGTCAGAAAATAATAATTGAAAAAAAAAAAGATCATGAATTATATAATTAAAACGCATTTTTAATACATAATTTTTTTTTTTTTTTTTTGCAGCATAAAAACTTAAACTAAAATTAATTTTCTGCTTACTTCAGGAATAACAATTGGATCCTCCCCCCCCCCCCATCTCCAATTCTTATTCTTTATTTTAATATGTAGTATGTTTAGTACTTTTCTAAAAATCAATAATTCTAAAATAAATATTTGCTTCTATTATATATAGACATAGCAAATTATGTTTAATTTATGAATTTATTTGTGTAATCATTCGAAAATTCATCGCTAACTTATATTCTTTGTCTTTCTGTCTGTTTTTTCCTTCTGGGCTTAGAATAATCATACTTATTTATGAGTGTCTGCTATGTAACGATAATAATGGTGGTTGTTGCGATCTATTTTATATAAATATAAGTATGACAATTTAACAAGAATTCTGTTTGTATATTGCATATTTACCTCGATGTAGAAGTTTTTGAAGAAAAGCTGTTTGTATCATGTTTGGTGCTCTCACCTTGAAAATGGCTATTTTCTTTATTTTTGTAGTATAATTTTCATTACACTATTCTCACACAAGTAGGGACTGGTTTCTATTTGTTTTAACACCTTGTGGAAGGGTGTAATCATAAACATTTGACCAAAGACATGAAAAAACTGTATGATTTCCAAGGTGCACATTACATGCTGAACCAGCACTCATCACTTGGCCCAGATCACAATCTCTTAAATATATTTTTATCATTGTTCAGTATATATATCCAATAACTACAGTTTAATTGATAAGAGTCAAAATGCTGCCCTCACAAGTTTGACACAAATCACTTAATCAAAGAATATTAATAATTTTGATCAGTCATCCATTAAACTAAAGATTATCCATTTAATGAATAATATTTCTGTAGTGTAATTTTCACTACATCACTATCATGTAAGGTAGTGTAACGATCTGGAGAATAGGACTTAACGTGATCTGCACTACAGGGCGCCATCTAGGCATTTGAACCTAGAAAAATTTATAAAGTAGGCAGATACGTAAGTCAAAAAAAAATTTTTTTTTTTTTTAAATATTTTGATTCCGGTTGTTAGCCCAAGTCACTAGCTCAGTGGAATAGCAGAGATTAAATAATATAATCTAAGAGTATATAAAAAAAGAATAAAATAAGCCACTGCCAGTAATTAACATACAAACATTTATTAACGCACATATATAAGATTTAAAATTATTTTAGCATCAGTTTACCTTTTAAAATTTAACTTAAATTTTTAACTTTGATTTTAATTTACATTTTAATTTTTACAACTTTACATTTTAATTTTTTATAAGTTCGCACAGAGGAGTTTATAAAAAGTTTGTTTTAAAATGTTGAGTATAGATCAGTTACATAGATTACAACGGTTAAAAACATTTCAAAATAAACATAAACGATCAAAATATAAAATCATTGATACCAACAATTGCAGAGGGAAATTTATAAGTAACCCAATAGTATTCACCATAAGATACTTGCATTGTCACCAATAACTTAAAAGACATCCGAATAAATACATTATAGATACTCACCGTAATGTATCATTATTTATCAAATGTCTATATATTTTGATCAAATATGAAAACCCAAAACATACTTAACCGATAACCAATCCATGCAAGCATCTATAAACAACTTAAATTTAATGCATTAACCTTAGGCTAAACAACTTAAATTTAATGCATTAACCTTAGGCTAAAATTTGCAGTCAAACTGGCATCTATTCATCTGATATATCGATGTATTCAATGTAATACGGAATACGGCAGCACCAAAAATATTAAGAGAAGACATTGACTCTCAGCAGATAGGAATATTACATCTATCTAATGAGAAGAACAATAAAAAAAAACTCCATAGAAAGGAACTGCGTTCTTCATCTTATAATTCCTTCCATAGGCAAACGGGATGAGTGCGGCGTATATATAAACGATTCTGCCAGTAGCGAATCTCCGACTACATCTACTAACTACATCAATATATCCAATCCATTGACCCAATTTAACAACGACACAAATAACCTAAAATTACCCTCCCCTAATATAACTTTACAAATCTATACAGCCATTCATGCCCGACTTAACTTTAACATTGATATATTTTAATTTATCGGAAAACAGAAATCATAAATAAACTTAACTAACAAAAAAAAATATAAATGGAAATGATTTTGCATAAATAAAAAAAAAAATACATCAAATAACATTATTAATAAAGAATTTAGTTTGGTCAGATAGGATTCTATTTGTATTATTTACCAAAAGGTTTAGAATTTAGAGTTCTGTTTTCAAATGAAAATAAAGTTCTTACGATTTTAAAAGGTCCATAATTTGTAGTTGTTTGTAATTCTGAATGGGAATTCCCACGCTGTACTGAAGATATTTGTTTTGTTAGCCGTTGTTTTTATCCATCTGGAGGTTTTTGCTTTAACTGATCCTCAATGAAGAAAATGATGTTTCACCCCCTTTTCTTTAACAGCTGAAGGAATTGAAAGTGCGTCTTTCAATCCCTTCACCTCCAACTCCGTACTAATACATATAGTCACATCGTAATAATAATTAATCATCCTTAATAATTTCCAAACTTGTCTTTTTATATTAATTTGAAGGATTGAATTTACATTGCATCATCGATGAGATGGTCTTTTCGCTGAGGTCCGATTCCATTGCTTTTCTCTTCATTGGCTATTAGTTTCTATTGTTTTCCTATCTGACCGATGCTTTTACATTTAAATGCCCAAGGCTAGTTTACTAATTAAAATAATCATTTCCATTTTACAAAAGATTAATTAATCTGTTTTCAAACTTAAACATATATTTTTATTTCTAAATCTTTTCTGAAAATTTAGTTTTAAAATACTTTTTCTTTAATAAAGTTTTATTTTAATAATTATTTATCTGTGCGATTTTATATATATATATATGTGAGTTTAAGATGATTTTTTTTTATTTTTAATTCTTAAAAAAAAAAGAAGTTTTTATTGGCGAACTTTTATTCTTTTAATGTTTACCAATAAAAAACAATGTAACGTACGTATGTGCCCGTTACAGTAGGGATTGGTTTATATCCACTTATACATTTTTTTCATATGTCTTTAGTCATATATTTATGATTACACCCTTCCATAAGATGTTCAAAGCGGATAGAAACCAATTCCTACCTTGTGTGAGAGTGATTTAATGAAAATTATACTACAGAAATATTTGTTAAGTGGATAATCTTTAGTCTAATGAATGACTACTAATAATTATTGGTATTTTCTTTATGCTTGGTTGTATATCTTGGTTCTGACCATGGAGATTGTTTTTTGCCCATTGTAACAAAATTTGATGGAAACTGATTTTTCTTTATTGACATTAGTATGAAAATATTTAAATATATTTTTAAAAAATCATTTAATTATCACATTTTTTCATTTTAGATCGTGCTTTTTTTAAAATTTTTATGAACCATAAATGATTAAATGTTTCTCAAAATGAAATAACAAGATTTGAAAAGAAAAAGTGTGGTTGATGATTTGTTAAAATATATTCAAATTAATGGGCCATATTTTAAAAGAAAATGGTGCTATACTTATTAATTTTAATAAAATTATAGTTATAATTTACTAAATGCAGTACTCTTTAGAATTACAGTACTTTAATTGAAATTTCTGCTTTATTAAAGGATTTTAAACAATTATACATTTTCTTTATCTTTTTTTAAGTCTATAGACTTATTTTAGTATCATCCTGGCTCAGATTTTATCTTTGAATACTTGTTAAAGTTAGACTTATCATATCTGTTTTGTTTTCTTTGTATTGCAAAAAAAAAAAAAGATAACCTAAATAAAAAGTTCAAAGTTTTTAATTCTTTATTTTAAAAAGATATTTAGCATATTGTTAAAGAACTTTTTAACTTTAAATGTGTTTATTATAATTAACTAAATAATAAACCAATATAATAATAAACTATGCCATTTATATTCATAAAGGCGCTTACCTTTCATGTTAGAACTTGAAGATTGATTCTACCCTGCGAAATCTTAGAAATATTTTCATGTTGGAAGCAGGTATTAAGATCCCCCCCCACACACACACACACATAGCCAACCCATAGCCAATTCAGTTCAGCATGCTAACCAGTATTGGTCAGTAAATGAATAAATATATTTAGCTAAAGAACACCAGGTTAATTTGGGTTGGTAGGATAAGATTGATGTAGTGAGTATAATATAATGTGATTATCACCCTAATTGGAAAATAATACACTAATATAATTGTTGAACATACAAATTACTTTTATATCATATGGTTGCTGAGCTTATAATTTACTTTTACTATTTATTGGCTGTTTATTTTTTATGATTAATCTTATTAAAACAGGCAAAACTCTCCATACAGTAGTCTTACTCAGTGCAAGCCAGAATAATCAGTGGATGCTAGAAGGGTTGTGCATAAAATTCCTATCTTGTGCCTACTCATTCAATATCCTTAGATTAGTTTCTAGCTTGTGGCTTTCATCAGTGAGGAGCTTTGGGTCTGTTTTAATAACAGATATGAGCAAGTATAAGAAATAGTGATCATGTGATGTTTAGTCGTTTAATCATTAATCTTCATATTTTTTAAAATTAAATCAATAATAATTGGAGTCTTTTCAAAAAATTGTCTTATGTATTTTTTCTTCTGACATTATTTATGGTTGAATCTCCATTCCTGCTTTATTTTTTTTCAAAGATCCCTTAATGGATGTCATGAATTAGAATATATTAACTCATACTTTGGTTAAAATATTTTGCTTACAATATGTATTGTTTGCATAAACAAAAGCACACAAAACAAAACAAAAAATTTTAAAAATGTCATCATCATTATCATTTTTAACCATTATCACTTCATTGCAGGATGAAAGTCTCTCCATGTTTAATCCATCTTCTCTTATCTCTAGCTGCTCTTTTCCACATCACCCCAGAACCCTTCCTTATTTCAATCATCCACTCACATGTCATATCATTCTAGATCTTTTATAATCTTTTGAATTCAATTTAAGATTTTAACTATCCATCTGTTATCATCTCTTCTAGCAATATGTCCAGCCCAACTCTACTTCAGTCTCTTAATTCTTTCAATGATTTCAGTAACATCTGTTTGTTCTCTTACTTATGTATTTCATTTTCAATCTTTTCTTGTTACCCTAACATAATCTCTCCATACCCAATTGAGTCTCTGTATTAATCTTCTGTTAAGTTTCCAAGTTTCAGATCCATAAGTAAGAACTGGTAACATTTATTTAAAAAATCTTCTTTTTCAAACACATAGGCATATTTCCTTTTAATATTAAGTTATTTTTACCAAAAGCCCTCCAACCAAGTTTAATTTTATGATTAATTTTATTCATTATGTTTCTATTTATAGTAATAATTTGACCAAGATATTTGTAGTTATTAATATCTTCTAAGGCATCATTATCAATCTTTATTTTCTTATTTTGAGAAAATCCACTGAACATTATTTTAGTGTTTTAACATTTATCTTTAATCCTACTTTATTACTTACATCTGATAACTCTTTCAACATTACAAGAATAATTACATCAACTTTAAAATCTAGATGACTTAAATAATCTCCATTTACTTTTATTTCCTTAACTTCTCATTTTAATCCACAAAATATTTCTTGTAAAACTGCTGTAAAAAGTTTTGGAGATATGAAGTCACCCTTTCATATACCATTCTCAATGTTAATATTTCTAGTATTATGTAACATAATTGTTGCATTGTATTTTTATAAATATTCTTCAGAATATGACAGTATCCTGGATCTATATCTTGATGATCCAATGCTTTAATCACTGAAGAACTGTTTGAAGAATCAAATGCCTTTTCATAATCTACAAATCCAAAGTATAATGGCAACTCATATTCATTTGTCCTTTCTATAACTTCTCTCAATACTTGAGTATGATATATTGTACTAAAACAACTTTTAAATCCAGCTTGTTCTTTTGTTTGGTTAAAATTCAAAGTTTGCTGTAGATGAGTTGTTATTATTTTGATAAATATTTTGTATGATAGGTCTGTAATTTCTAATATCTTCTTTATCATCTTTTTAAAATATTAATATCGATACTGCATTTTTCAAAACATCTGGTAGATCTTTATCATTTAAACATTTGGCATATAATTTTGCCAATTTTTTTCTATTTCTTCACCTCCTTCTTTTAAGATATCGATTATAATTCCATTATTACCTGGAACTTTTACCTTCTTTATAAATTTAATTGCATGTTTCACTGAAATCCTTGGCAATTCAGAAGATAAGTAGTTAAAAATAGGCAAAACTCTCCATACAGTAGTGCCACTCAGTGCAAGCCAGAGTAATCAATGGATGCCAGAAGGCTTGTGCATAAAATCTCTATCTAGTGCCTGAATTCACCTTTGCACTGCGTGGCATTATTGTATGGAGAGTTTTTTCTGTTTTAATAACAGTTATGAGCTAGCATAAGAAATGGTGATCATGTGATGTTTAGTGGTTTAAGATAAGTCATTGTAGAAGATACTTTTTATTGATATATAATTCTTGATCGAACTCTTATTCACATTTCATGATGCCATCTCTCTTTTTATTAATAGTTCCATCTTTTTTTTTATTGCAGAGATGTTTTTTACCAATACCAAGATGTTGTTTTACTATCTTGAGACTTTTATTCTCTTCTATAGTTTTCCTTATTAGTTCACAATTATATTTTCTTATGTCATTATTAACTCTTTTTCACACCATTTTATAAAATTTGAGATATTTAATACTTCTTAATGCAACATTTTTTATATATTTTCATATTGCTTCTTTTCTTATAAATTGTCATGTCTTAGTATGGTCAGTTGCTACTTTTTTTGTACCAGCAAAGTGTATCAGTTATCTTCCTATTGATTTTGTTCAAATCTGTGTTCAAAATCTGTTCACATTTAAAAACCATTTGTAAGTTCTAATTTAAATTTATTAGAATGTTTCTAAAAATTAGAATATCAACTGTGAATATTGGTTTTTTTTTATAATAATTTTTGTCTCCTAGTTTTGCATTAACATGTGTCTTACAACTTATTAATTGATGATCACTTCCTACATTGAATTTATTAAGAATATTACAATCTTGAAATATATATTTTGTGTTAGTCAAAATATAAACCAATTCAGCTGTATCTTCATTTGGATGCTTCCATATCCATTTCCGTTTAACATTTTTCTCAAAAAAGGAATTTATAAAATAAAGTTTTTTCTTTTTTTTGCAAACTCCACAAGTCTATGATCTCTGTTTTTTATTTTATCATCATAACCAAATTTACTGAAAGCACTTACTTCTTTCATTTGTTTACAAATTCTAGCATTAGAGTTTCCTATGGCAATTTTAATTTTCTATTTTGCATGATCCATATAAAAATTCTCTATGTCATCACACATTGAAAACTTGTTGGGGCATAAACCTAAATTATCTGCATTTGATATTTACTATTAAGTTGAACACTCTGGCTGACCTACCTTCAATCTCCACAAATGTCATTCTCCCACTTTTTATTTCTAATGAATCCTATTCCACTTGGTATTTCCAATGTTTGTCCCTTTATAGTACAGTACATGTCCAATTTTTAAATAAATTGTCTTTTTACTTTTTTCCTAACTTCACAAAGTCCAATAATGTCCATTTAATATGAGACAATTCTTCCAAATCCTGCAATCTTCCTTTACTCAAAAGTGATCTGCAGTTGCAAGTATCTAAATAAAAGGTCACCATAAAAATTGCAACCTTGGTCACAATCAAGAGATTCTTAGCATCCTCAACTTTGGACGACCAATAGCTGCCTTGGCTGATGACTTTATAGTTTCCTGGCAATAAGGTCAATGTCTTATTTTTGTCTGTCATGGTTGTAAATAACTATTAGAAGAAATTTTTTTTCCAATCACACACACATTTATTCTGCCTTCAAGAAAACTCAATTAATTTTAATTAAGAGCTATTCAACAACTGAGAAGAAAGACCATGATGTTTCTTGATTTTAAACTCAGAGGTAAAAAACCAGTACCCTCACCATGCTGGCTAATGCTTGTTGGTGAGCAACCCATCCATGTTTATATATTATATGAATAATCACATAATAATAATAATAGCCGTAACGACAAGTACTTATGGAGTTGACATTAGGAATTTGCCCTGCTCATTTTTTTTAAGATCTCCAAGACAAATCAAAGAATCTCCTTTCATTTAACAACAAATCCCTCTCTGCAGATAAAATTTAAAAAATATATATGCACTGATAAAAACAATATATATATATATATATATATATATATATATATATATTGTTTTTATCATATTTATATATATATATATATATATATATATATAAAACCAAAACTGTCTAACACTACTAGCAAAAATAAAAATGCAAAACCATAAAACAATACAATACTAGATTAAATTTTAAAAATTTTACCAAAATCTTTACACAACCATGGTTTCATCTACTACAAATAGACCTTCTCAAGTGAAAATCAATCTAAAGGAAAACATATATATATATATATACAAACAAACCTTCCCATAATTCACTACAAATTCCACCTTCCCTTAATATCAAAAGAAGTCTTCATAAGATTGATAGCCTCAGAATCAAGGAGTTTTATCATCAAAGTCTCCTTTATTCTTCTTTTTAACTCATTCTTTCCATAAAAAATAACCGAAGCATTGTTAAACAATATTCTATGACCTATATTCAATTCACGAATATATAAAGCTGAGTTAAGATACCTATGTTTAACCCTACTTATATGAACCTTAACCCTTTCATTAAGGCTAAATTTACTCTGACCTACATAAAATTTACCACAACTACATGGAATTTTATAAACAATACCAGGAATAGACCTACTATCAATAGACTGCTTTGAACCATTAAGTAATGAATTCAAATCAGAACCTTTCCTCCATGCAACCTTCATTCCACCTAACAAATGACTATTCCTATAAACCAAATTATAAATTGATGCTTTAAATGGTAAAGACATATAATCATCATCCTTACCAACAAAATTCTTATCATCCAAATCACGACTATAAACATTATTATTAAATACCACTTTTTTAATAAAATCATGATTATAACCCAATTCTACATATTCAGCAGCAAATTGACTTCTTTGAATATCAGCATTATTATTAAAATTATTAAGCCTTCTATTCCGACAACAAAAATTCAACAAAGACATTTTTTAATGTATAAAAAGCTGATAACTATCAGGCCTAATCATATTTCTCAAATTTTTAGGTTTTATAAAATGACTACAAAACAAAACATCATTAACCTTCTCAACATTTAAATCTAAAAACTTTAATTTTACAAAATCAAAACACCCCCCTCAATTGTAAACTTAATACTAGAATCAAAACCATTCAATGTGCACATAAAAACTCTTCTAATTTCTCTTTCTGAATAACAAACAAACAATCATCAACATACCTAACAAATAATTTAATAGAACATGAAAACATATTAATAATACTACACTCCAAATAATCAATATAGACAGCACACATCGATGGAGAAATGACATAACCAATAACCCAACCTTCTCTAATTTAATTTGAAGTCTCATAAAGATAATTTTCCTTTGAGATGTATTTTTGATTTTACAGGAGGAATTGTTGATAAAATATCAAAATTTATTATAAGATATTTTAAGGATTATATAAAATTGGGTCAATTTTGTGTTTCTTCTTCTTTTGAGGCTTTTAAGAAAATAAATGGTTTTGTTTTGGATGATGATTGTGTTTTTGGTAGTTTAGACATTGAAAATATGTATCAATCGGTTAATAGATTAAAAAGTATTGATGTTTTTCTTTCAATTTAAAAAAAAATTAGAATGTTTTTCTGCAGATAAGATTAAGGTTTTTCATGATTTGCTTTTGCTGTTAGAGGATTCAATGTATTTTATGTCTAATGATGTGTTTTATAAGATTAGAGAAGGTTGGGTTATTGGTTATGTCATTTCTCCATTGATGTGTGCTGTCTATATTGATTATTTGGAGTGTAGTATTATTAATATGTTTTCATGTTCTATTAAATTATTTGTTAGGTATGTTGATGATTGTTTGTTTGTTATTCAGAAAGAGAAATTAGAAGAGTTTTTATGTGCATTGAATGGTTTTGATTCTAGTATTAAGTTTACAATTGAGGGGGGTGGTTTTGATTTTGTAAAATTAAAGTTTTTAGATTTAAATGTTGAGAAGGTTAATGATGTTTTGTTTTGTAGTCATTTTATAAAACCTAAAAATTTGAGAAATATGATTAGGCCTGATAGTTATCAGCCTTTTATACATAAAAAAATGTCTTTGTTGAATTTTTGTTGTCGGAATAGAAGGCTTAATAATTTTAATAATGATGCTGATATTCAAAGAAGTCAATTTGCTGCTGAATATGTAGAATTGGGTTATAATCATGATTTTATTAAAAAAGTGGTATTTAATAATAATGTTTATAGTCGTGATTTGGATGATAAGAATTTTGTTGGTAAGGATGATGATTATATGTCTTTACCATTTAAAGCATCAATTTATAATTTGGTTTATAGGAATAGTCATTTGTTAGGGGGAATGAAGGTTGCATGGAGGAAAGGTTCTGATTTGAATTCATTACTTAATGGTTCAAAGCAGTCTATTGATAGTAGGTCTATTCCTGGTATTGTTTATAAAATTCCATGTAGTTGTGGTAAATTTTATGTAGGTCAGAGTAAATTTAGCCTTAATGAAAGGGTTAAGGTTCATATAAGTAGGGTTAAACATAGGTATCTTAACTCAGCTTTATATATTCATGAATTGAATACAGGTCATAGAATATTGTTTAACAATGCTTCGGTTATTTTTTATGGAAAGAATGAGTTAAAAAGAAGAATAAGGGAGACTTTGATGATAAAACTCCTTGATTCTGAGGCTATCAATCTTATGAAGACTTCTTTTGATATTAAGGGAAGGTGGAATTTGTAGTGAATTATGGGAAGGTTTGTTTGTGTGTATATATATATATATATATATATATATATGTTTTCCTTTAGATTGATTTTCACTTGAGAAGGTCTATTTGTAGTAGATGAAACCATGGTTGTGTAAGGATTTTGGTAAAATTTTTAAAATTTAATCTAGTATTGTATTGTTTTATGGTTTTGCATTTTTATATATATATGTACATCTGTTATAACATGTTTTACTTTAAAAATTAGTGTCCACCATAGACATTCTTAGTAATTAATAAAAATAGATAAGTAATATATACAGTTATATATTAAATGGTATATTATCAGTGAAAGTAGGACTAAAGATAAATGTTTAAAAGACTAAAGTAATGTTCAATGGATTTTCTCAAAATATGAAAATAAAGATTATGATGAGTTAGAAGAAGTTAACAGTTACAAATATCTTGGTCAGATTATTAATACAGTTGGAAGCATAATTGATGAAATTAATCATATAATTAAACTTGGTTGGAGTGCTTTTGGTAGAAATAACTTGATATTAAAAGGAAATATGCCTATGTGTTTGAAAAGGAAGCTTTTTGACAAATGTGTTTTACCAGTTCTTACTTATGGATCTGAGACTTGGACACTTAATAGAAGAGCAATACAGAGACTCCAGACCACTCAAAGAAGTATGGAGAGATGCATGTTAGGAGTAACAAGAAGAGATCGAAAATGCAATATATGGGTAAGAGAACAAACAGGTGATACTGATCTCATTGAAAAAATTGAAAGACTGAAGTGGAGTTGGGCTGGACATATTGCTAGAAGATATGATAATAGATGAACAATTGAAATCTTAAACTGGATTCCAAGAGATTGTAAAAGACCCTGAAAGAGACTATGTGTGAGATGGATGGATGAAATAAGAAAGTGTTCAGGGATGATCTGGAGAAGAGAAGCTAAAGTTCGGAGATGGATTGAACTTGGAGAGATCTTCTTCCTGCAGTGGATTGATAATGGTTGATGATGATGACATTGTGCAGTATATATATATATTGATATGAAGATATTTATGGGTTATAGATAGAAATGATATATTTTTCAGTTTTATTCATATATGATTTTTATTATAAGCATTGATTTATAACAAATGTTAAAGTTCCACTAATAGGAAAAAAAACCCAAGTATATACAAAATTGTATTAACAAATGTGATGACAGTTGCAAACTTATGTCTATTTGGAATTTTTTTTTAAAAAAGACATTAATCTGAATAGTTTCTGACTTTTATTTTTTCAATTTTATATATCTATTTTTCTATTGTTGGAAATTTAACAATACACCTGGGTCTCTTTTTACGCGGATTTATTTAACGCGATTTTGAAGTTACGCGATTCACGTTTCTCTGGAAGTTGAATTCCGATAATGCGCTATTACTTTAAATAATAAATTTTGCACACTTACATCATATTGAAAGTAATAGCACATTATTGGAATTCGACTTTCATCTTAGTAATTTCATATGCCTTGAGTGCTTAATTTTAGCAAGAGACCTCTACAAATCATAACACGAGATTCGACTTTATAAAGATAAGAGGGACCCTCTTATCTCTAACCTATTTTTCTTAATTATATAGGCAAATCTAAAGCATTTTGATTTGGGAGCATGAAGCTAATAAATTCTTCACTGATTAAGTCCACTATTTCTATTAAACATTAACATTCGCGAAATCTTTCGATTTACAACGAGTCAATATTCAGATATTAAATTTAGAAATATTTTGAATCAATTTAAAGTTATAAATATTAATTCTTATTAAGCGCAATGTCAGCATGTAATACTTATGTAAAGCTAAAGCTTTAGTACATGCGCCTTGAGTGCTTAATTTTAGCAAGAGACTTCTACAAATCATAACACGAGATTCGACTTTATAAAGATAAGAAGGACCCTCTTATCTCTAACCTATTTTTCTTAATTATATAGGCAAATCTAAAGCATTTTGATTTGGGAGCATGAAGCTAATAAATTCTTCACTGATTAAGTCCACTATTTCTATTAAACATTAACATTTGCGAAATCTTTCGATTTACAACGAGTCAATATTCAGATATTAAATTTAGAAATATTTTGAATCAATTTAAAGTTATAAATATTAATTCTTATTAAGTGCAATGTCAGCATGTAATACTTATGTAAAGCTAAAGATTTAGTAAAATTAAGCATTCAAGGCGCATGTACTAAAGCTTTAGCTTTACATAAGTATTACGTGCTGACATTGCGCTTAATAAGAATTAATATTTATAACTTTAAATTGATTCAAAATATTTCTAAATTTAATATCTGAATATTGACTCATTGTAAATCGAAAGATTTTGCAAATGTTAATGTTTAATAGAAATAGTGAACTTAATCAGTGAAGAATTTATTAGCTTCATGCTCCCAAATCAAAATGCTTTAGATTTGCCTATATAATTAAGAAAAATAGGTTAGAGATAAGAGGGTCCCTCTTATCTTTATAAAGTCGAATCTTGTGTTATGATTTGTAGAGGTCTCTTGCTAAAATTAAGCACTCAAGGCGCATGTACTAAAGCTTTAGCTTTACATAAGTATTACGTGCTGACATTGCGCTTAATAAGAATTAATATTTATAACTTAGTAATTTCAATATTTTCAGTGCTTTATAATAGTAAGATTTTATGCAATAATGAAATTAAAATCATGATTTCCACATTTTATATATACACACATTAAATTTTACAAGATTATAATATAAATTTGTTCAAACATTGTGCATGTTAATTTTGCATTTTAAATCACATTCTGTTTTTGCTTTTTAAAAAAGAACATAATCAATTATTAATCATTTAGTGTCCGCAAGTTTATTTTTAAAAGGTGAGTAATAGCAGTGGGCACAATTAAAATTGAAAATTAAAGACAAAAATAAGAATTTAATTTTTAGTTGTTAAATTAATTACTAATTACGTTGTCACCAGAAAACCATTAACAATATGAGAGTGGCATTGGCGCTAATTGTATTTCCTCTTGTTAAGAATCTGATTTTTTACCAGTTTGCAAACGAACCTGTTTAATGGCAAATAGTGATAATAATTAAAACGTGTATAAAAAAATGTAAATTACTGTAAATTATGCATAAAAATATATTGTTTTGAATAAAATTAAATATTATAGTTAAAAAAAGTTTGTTTTGTATCAATTTTTTTCAAATTTGAAATTTTTCATTAGTCATATTTTATTTCCTTATTTTTTTTTTTTGCATGAATTTTAAAGTAATTTTACGTTGGTGCTTTGCTTTTATGCGATTTTTGAAAAATCACAGTCTGTATCCTCTCTTTTTCAAGGTAAGTTACGTCTAATTTTGCACGATTTTGTTTGTGCATGTTTTCTGAGGAACCTATTTATCACATAAAATGAGACCCAGGTGTATTATAAATCAATGTTTACAGCCCCTCTACAAACCATTTTTATAGTATTCTATTCATCACCCAGTTGATTGCTTGTGTGATCAAACCGAAGTGTAGCCTATATTTATAATAAAAATTATACAAGGATAAATCCGAAAAATATGTAATTTATATTGTACCGTTTATTTATATATGGTACAAATACGTATTGGCATTTGGTAAAAGCTAAAAAAAAAAATAATAAAAGTAAATTTAGATTTTTTTTTGAGTATAATTTATTTTTTTTAAAAAAAATGTACAGTGAAAGTTAAATTGTTCTTTCATATTTTTTTTTATGTAATTAGAAATAAAAGTAGAATTGGAGAGAACAAAAGAATTCCAAAAGTAAAAAGATAAGCTAAAAGAAAAATATTTTAGCTAATTAAAGATGGCCGAAAGATTTGCTAAAAAAAGAGAACTTTGTAATGTAAATTTTATAAGGAATTACCAGATTAATTATCAGTGTATATTTTTTGATAAACAAAAGGATGTGCAGAAGTCTGAAAACTGGGCCTCTAGTATAAAAAGGCAGAGACCAGTTTGACGAACATCTTGTTTTTCTGTTTTCCTTTGGCTGGTTTTGGATTATTAAATCCAAGACCACTTCACGATGAAATAATCATTCATGCGGGAGTGGACCAGGGCTTAGCTGACATCGTTAAGAAGATGGACACTAGAAAAGCTTCTGCGACTAGCCTTCGAAATAGAATACAAGATCAACTAATAACCAATGGCTGAGCTCATTCTAACCCAAAAAACTATGCATAGTAAGCTACAACTTTTTCACTAAACTTACCAGTAAGCTATGACTTTATTATTCACGATTGTGACTAAATTGTTGACAAACAATTTTGCAAGCAACTCGTAAAAATATACGTATAATAGAATCCCGATTGTGAAACTTGTTTTTTTATTAATGTATTCATATTTGGATTAGTGTGTGTTCTCTCCAGTTTATTTAATTCGCAATTTAACTTAAACATATTTTTAATCTGTTAGAATAAAAATATTTCTAATATCAATTTTCATTTGTACATTATTAATAATATTTATTAGTGTTTATTATTAAATTTATTATTAGTTTAGTAAGATTTAAAAATGTAATTTACCTTTGCCAATATGTTTTGAATAAGTTCCAGAATAACTATATTTAAGAAATAATTCTAGTTCACGGTAAAACCTAATATTGATAATTTTTTTTTAAAAAATCTTTTCTTTTTTATTTACAACTTGCGAGATGTGCTGGTGACAGATTTCATTGGATTCTTACAGGAATCCTGGTGCCCTGATCAAATAAATTAAAAGCTGGTTTTGTCAATAGCGCGGGTCATAACAATTCTAGGCCGAGTTAATCAGGAAATATAGTTATGTTTTTAGAAATAGAAATACAACTTTTTTCTTTTTGACATAACTTGATCAACTCGTGCATTTATAATGCGTATAGAGACCTAGCAAGATGGAAAACGTTATAATATATATCGTTCACTTTCTAATCATTTTTAAAAATAAAAATAATTATTGTGGTCCTTTTCAAAAAAATTATTTAATGTTAATTATCTGAAAACTCTTCAGAATCAACAGTTTTGTTATATATAATATAGACACATGCATTTCCTTACATTATAGTTAGATTTTTTTTGTGTGTTCCCCCTAATTTACTATATTTCATTTTTTCCCGTTGTTTGATTTTATAAATTCTTTTTGCTTTTAGATTCATATCTACTTTTTTGGGATCAATTCTATTGTACAATCTCCATCTTATTTTTAAAATATTTGAATCTTTTTTATTTTTATGTGTATATTTAATTCATATATATTTATAGGGAAAGTCTAAATACAAATAATTAAAAAATAATATCTTACTATCTTAAAATCTATATGGTTTTTTCAATATACAAGTCATTAGCTGTTACTCATAAGCTTCTGAAAATAAAAGGAAAGAGCAATGAAGAATAAAAAATTAACAATGAATTTGTGTTGACTATATAAACAAATCTGTGAAACACAAATATATCAACATCTGTTACATACTGTCTTTTGTGTTTTTATTCTGCAGTACTATCTTTTAATGTTTTCTGCATCAATTTTTTTTCCTGAAAAGTTTGAACACTTTCTCTAGTTAATGCTCTTCATATTCTTGTTCTCAACCATATTCTTTTTAATAAAGTTAATCAATATTTTTCATCTTTATAGTGTGTTTGAAGTAATCTTTTTAATGTAATTGAATTTAGAATAAAAATCATCCTCAAGGTTATGACGAATTTGTTTTAGGAAGCTCTTTAATTTTCAACTGCTTCACATGCCCATTTCATTGAAGATGTACTTTTACATTTGTAGATTTCATATTATCAGCTAAAACTGAAGAATGTAACAAGTGGACTTATGATATTGCACCATATTTTCAGAATATTTCACATCAGTTTTCACCCAAGTTAACTAAGTTTAGTTGAAGTAGCTTTATTATTATTATTATTATTATTATCAAATTCCCTTTTCTTTTAACTTGTTAAATGCTGTGTCAGCGCATTGAAATCTATATTACATTTTAAGAAGCAACACATTTTTTTTCCTAAAAAAGTTATTTTAAAACTAATTAAGAATGTTCTGTAGATAATATTGAATTGGAAAAAATAACACAATCAACATTCTGCAAATCTAAGAATCGGAGATGAAGTTTATGTTTTTAATCAATTCAGTTTAACAATATTACTATCAACACATCTTTTAATTCCTGTTTATGAATGCTGGTTTTAAATTATGCTAATGACTACTGTTACAATAAAGAAAAATAAAGTTGGAGATAGCATATATTCTTATTTAATAGCAAGTTTACTTCCTAATGCTTCATATATTTCATTTTATAATAAACGATGTTTTCTTATATCAGCATATTTCTTTTATAAACTTCCTTAGAGGATCTATTATTGTCAAACTTTGCCATAAATTTTATTTTCAGTTAATTGAGTCAAATTGATAAAAGCAACGTATTAATCTGTTCATTACACTTTTCTTTCATTTGCGATATCTGTAATGCTTTTTGATTCTTTTAAACAATACAAAATCTATGGTAACGAGTCATCTGTGAGTGGTATTGATTTTAAAATTCATTGAAATAATTTTATTATAGCAAATAATATTTGTAGAAATTGAAATAATTAAGTCATAGAGATTTAGTGATACTATATTGTGGGTCCATATATTCACAAAAATGTTGACAGTTTTGAGATCATATTACCCATATTTTAAAATGAATTCAGGAATTCATCATTACTTGTAGCTTTTCTGTTTTAACACCATCAATTATCACTGAGAAATTGGTAAGATAGATTTATTATTGAATGCATTAGTCTAAATTGTTGTATTATTATTCAAAAATGATTAGAAAAAATATCCATTTTATATATATGTCATTAGCATTATTATATAAAAGGACATTTTTACTATATTAATTGTATCATTATATCATTTAGCAGCTGGTCTAAATGTTGCTTTCATTGCATTTAAAAAAATCTAAATATAATCTCTTTTGCAGTTAAATCTATCAAACATTTTTAATCCCTTTTTAACCGTGATTGATGAGTTTTTTAAATATCTTTATTTCTTATGAAATTCTACATTCCTTTTATTATTCAGCCAAATGAAAAATTAAGTCATTAATAATGTAATAATTGTTAAAAAAATCAGTAGGACTTTTATTTTGGGAAACTAATTAACATGAATTGCTCATTTTCACAATGCAGTACTAAAAAGAATTACATCCCTCAATAATATGGTCATTTTGAAAATCCATTTTGGTAATTTTAATGTTAAGTAGCTTTTGACGTTTAATATGAATAACAATTGCTTTTAAAAAAGAGACTTTCTTCTACCAATATGTTTGAGATAATAGCTATATTTTAATATCAGTACTACTTTAATTATGGAGTGTGTATAATCTGCATCTAGAATTATGTATATAATTTTTTTTTATGTTTTTGACTGATCGTTCATAAAATACCATTTTTTTGAATGTGGATTTATACATTTTTTTATTATTATATAATATATAGGGTATATGAGCACAGACTTTCACACGACCCACCACTCTCCACTCTATCTAATAACACTGATACACTCAAACACATATATGTTGAAAATATAAATAATCACCAATATACGTATTTCATGTTAAACCAGCAATCATCAGTTGGTCCAGATTATCATCTCCCACACATATATACTGTAAGTGCTCAGATATATATTAAGATAGACAATCTTCATACTTTAATGGACAGGCTCCAATCTACAAAACACTCTAACTCTTCAACCGTCCATCCAATTGAAAATCTGATGTTGAAATGCTTGAAGGCCACCCTGAGGCCAAGATTCTTGTCACACCCATGTTGACCTAAAGTCAATCTGAACCCCACATATACAGGACATAATCCATTTAATACATATGCAAGGATGGGCAGACATCTCTACAATGTAATAACTGAAACCCAGGCTTATTATATACCTGTGTCTATATATATAATATATAGGGTATATGAGCACAGACTTTCACATGACCCACCACTCTCCACTCTATCTATATAATAAGCCTGTGTTTCAGTTAATTTTTATTATTATGAATTTTTTCTTTACATGTAGTAAAGTTTTTATGAAGAAGAATTTAATCTTTTAATATTATTGATGCATTAATATTATCCAAAAAAGAATAAACGCTTTATTTTGTTAAATTTTCTAAATTTATTATTTGTTATAAAATAATTACATGCACTGATGTATAGAACAGTTTTTATTATTTTAACTGATAGATTTAGGAAATCCAAAAATAAAAATTATCAATTTAGATATCATATCTAATTCAACACTTTGCAGTCACTTTTCAATCATTGAATTGCATTTCAAAATATAAGCTTATATTCATCCATTTGAAAATTCTTTGTTTGCTATCTAGATAAGTTGAGTCTTGCCAACTTGTTAATATAAGTACATTTTGAAAAATTTATATCAAGCAATGTTGACATTCCACTTTATCTACACTGAAGTAGTTATCTTTATTATCTCTGTTGTGTCCTACTTTGATATCATTGCCATTATTGATATTTCATCTATTTTTGATAATTAACTGAGTACTTCACCAAACTTAGCCTTATAGTCTGATTTACAAAGTAAATCTTTTTAAATCATCTTTTTTTAATGACATGCAAGATTATATTTAAATATGACTTCCTTAATGTGCAATCATCTGCCAAAGAAAACTCTCCATTTCTAATTCCACTGCCAAGTTATCCATTATTGATTTTAAGGTCTTATAAAATATCATAATTAAGGACTCATCGTTTGTTAAATCTGTCTCTTCATTGTATTCATAATATTGTGTCTTTGTGTACTTATGTATACTTGCATACAAAAAAGAAAGAAAGAAAGAAAGAATGAATGAAGTCATATAATTAACGGATAGACAAATACAATCTCACTATTGTGGTTATTGCAGAGAGATGGCATAAAAAATTCTGTACTAACTTAAGCAACAATAGTGAGGCATAAAAAAAAGGCAATGAAATAGACAAGAGTCAAAAAGTAAAAGAAAAAAATACAGTGACAAAAAAAAACATGCTTATCTCATAAGAAGTACGTAGCCTTTGATTAGTGATATTATATCTTATATGGCAAAAACAGCTGCTCTCAATCAGATACAGTTTATTAATTATTCATAGTTAATCTTCTTATAGATTATTCTCCTGTTCACCACCTAGATTCTTATTGGTATCCTGATTTCAGCATCCAATGGTTCTGCAAAAGAAATCATAACTAATTATTAATAAATTAAACATAATTCTTGCCTTTCTTTCATTTTTATTTCAATCTATATATGGATATGTGTGCATCTTGCTTAATATGAAACATATATCTTTTTCCTATTAAATTATTAATTACCTCTGGGAAAATACATTAAAACGATATATTTTAAAGTCACTTCTTGTTTTTTCTTTCTTTCTCTCTTTCACACACACACACACACACACAGCTATCTGTAGAGAGCATTTTATTTTTTTAGTGGCTTTTGTTCTTAGAATTATTACCTAGTGCTATTCTTTATTTATTTTGCTTAAGAAGTTTTCAGATTATCAGGAATTGAAGGATATGACCACATTTTGAAAAAAACTGCAATAATGGCAACTGATAAAAAAAAAAAAAAACTATTGATAAACCATAATCTTTCAAATTTTTAGACAAATGTTAATACATTTTACAGTGATGAAAATATTGAAAATGACAAAAAGAAGAAAGGTTATAATGATGTAAAGCAGAAAGTTGATTTCCTTCAACAAATTGAATCATAAATATTAGTTATTACAATATTGAAACTATTTTTTCAACATTACTTTATATTTTTTCTTTATATCCTTTCTATTTTAAACCATAATGCTACTTCAATAACTCATCTTTTCCCCAATTCATATTTTCATTAATATGTTGTTCTAATGATTTTCCAGTAATCATCTTGTTCTTTCTGAAACCACACGTTCTATAATTATATATACATATTTCATTTTTACATACTCTAAATTTCATTTTCTATATCACTCCATTTATATTTTTCTAGTTTTTTTAAAAATCTGGCTTTTTTTTTTCATGTGTCAAAGCATTGACCGAGAAGCGAACCCAGGCCAGGTACTTGGAAGGCAGCTATGCTAACCACAAGGCCACCAACACTTGACAAAACTCCGTTTTTGTCTTAAAACTTATTGATAACTCAACATATTTCACATATCTTCAACTCTGATGAATGTTTTTGGTTTCATATAATCACAGTATTTTCTTCTTATTTAGAGTTTTTTTTTTACATTTTTTCTCTATTGAATAGCATTTTATTTATCCTTAACTCTTAATTTCTTTGATTATTCATCAAGTATCACATGATTTTTTAGGTAACATTCAATTGCATTAGAAGTAGTAATCAAGTCTGTCAATCTCCTCACTGATGAAGACTAATAGACTGAAATTAATCTGGAAATTTATTTGGTACTGTTATTTAACATCCATTGATAACCTAGGCTTATAGTAGATGGTTCTAGATTAGAATTATTGAATAGAATACTGATTCTAATACATAATTATCTATTATAGAATTTATTTTGTCGTGTCATCCCACATTTTAAACAATGGATATCAATCAACCTAGAAAACTTTAATATGTTTTAAATTTGCCTTTCCTCCTATTTTCCAAGTTATCCAATTAAAGGAATTTTTTTCACAATGCTAACCTCATTCACAAATATAACTTTTTAAAAACAAAATTGATATTGAATTCTGTTCACATTCTTCTTATAAAAACTTGATCATCTCTTCTGCTAAGTAATACCCACACTATCCATGTATTTGCGCACACTGCATATCTGTTACTTGACATCTTAATATTTTTTAAAAAAATTTACTACTCTTTTTCAAACATTAAACTTAAAATACTAAATTCTTTTATAAATTCAACATTCTTTATAATTATGTGCATGTCTCTTAAATATGTATATATTTTATTTGCTAATATTTTTACTTACTTTATTAAATGTTTTTTTCTCCTGTTATTTATCATATTAAAGTATACTAATATATCATCTGAAGAACCTTTAGAACTATAATTTTTTTTGTATTTTTTATTCCACGTTTTGTGAATATTAAATTTGGAATTTTTTTCCAATGTTTTTCTTTGAAGAGAAGAATAATTATATTTATATGCATATATGTATGTGTGTGTTTATTTATGATTGTGTGCATATGTATGTGTATGCTCACATGTCATATATATATGTGCAAGTATTGATATAGCATGAATATTGGCAATAAATAATTTACATGTGGTGTTAAACATAATGCAAATAAGATATGAACCTAAAATTATATTTATTTTTTAATATTATCTTCATTATATTTTATACTTGGTTATGAATTGTACTATGAGACAAATATTACTCATCACAAACCGGAAACATTTTATACAAATCCCTTTTACTTACAAAAAAATGCAATAAACATCACATGATCACCATTTCCTATGCTTCTCACTGACGAAGGCCACAAGCCAGAAACTAGTTTGGGGACATTGGATAAGTAGGCACTAGATGGGGATTTTATGCACAAGCCTTCTGGCATCCATTGATTACTCTAGCTTTCTGTGAATGGCAATACGTATAGTGAGTTTTGCCTGTTTTAAAAAAAATGCAAAATGTGTTATTTTTCAATCATTTATTCCTTGAGTTTCATCATCATTTTAGTTATTGAAACCAGCTAGCAGACATGGGTACCTATTAATTATCCTAATTAGGACTCCCCTAACTTTGGTCTTAGATCTAATCTAACCTATAAGAATAAGTATTCTATCCATAAGATTTTATTTACTTTGCTGACATTTATTCGTTATGAAAAAAGTTTTATATAATTATTTAAATACTGGGGAAAAAACTGCATAACAATTGGAAAATACAAAAATTATTAAAAATTCTTTCAACAGTTATTTTTTTAGTTTTCCAAATTTTTAATGCAGGTAATTTAAGAAGTTATTATCATCATAAATGAAATATTAACATTTTATTATTTTCTTTGATAAATCAAATAATTGCAAGAAACAGATATTGTTCATCAATATTATTTTAAAAAATAAATTCTTGCTTAATTACAAAAATTCTTAATTTATTTATTTCATAACAGTAAACTTCACTTTAGTTCTGAGCAATTTAAATATTAAGTTCAAAGAGATTATCTTTTATTGTGATAGTTATGTCAGACAAGTATTTTGTTATTCAGTTTCTCATTTGTGGTTTTTGGCAACTTGAGTAGGAAAACATAACCTCATTTAAGTGAATTCTTTAAATATTTAATTAAAGGATATATTTTAAAGAAAATGGCTAAGAGCTATGAGAATAATTAGATCCCCCCCTCCCCTGTCTATTAAATAATACAAAGGATAAAATATCTCAGGATCAAATCCTCAAGATTGTTTGTAAAATTGAATGCAGTAATGATTTTTGTAGGTCAATATACTATGGGGAGTCAAACATTGCCACCAGAATCTCACAGCATAAGTACTTGTACAAATTTGCAAAAAACGATTCTAAATAAAAATCTATCTTTTTAGAACATGAACAGCAGTCTGGTCACATTTTCGGCCCAGTAAATGTTAAGATCGTCTGTAGTGAACATGATGACAAAAAGTGAAAGGTAAAAGAGGTGTGGTTTATTTCTAACAATTCCCATTCAATCAATAAAAAAGAAAATAGTGTTCAACTATCTAAAAAATGGAATATGTAAATTATCAACTTACCTAAATTAGCATTCCATATAAATTATAAAATGCATCCTGCAGCTAATGTGTGCTATGAATCTGCCTTCTTCGGCTGAAAGCGAACTCAGCCATTGTCTAAATATTACACTGAATAAAACATCTTCTTAGTCAATGTTCAAAATGTTGAAATAAATCAATGTTTAATTAAAAGTATTAAAATATTTTAAAATGAATCATTTGATATATTTTATCAATTTTTTGTTTACTTATTTTTTCATTGAATTCATCTTTTGTTAAATGTAATAAATCATTCTTGTGGTAACAGATACAGATTGGATGGTTTTACCTGTTTAGTTTTTGAGAAAATACGTATAATAACCAAAAATTAATATATTTGCAAATGTAATGCCAGTATATTCATTAAAATATGATTGAATGACTATTGCTCAGAGTTCATGCAAAGTTTGAGCACCTAAGTGCAGAACTGAGCCGTGGTTTATAAATCCTGAGTTCTAGACTTTTCATTTTAATATTGCATTAAACCTTATAGGATTATTTTCATTAAATCCTCTTTAATAAGAATAACTAGAAGAAAGTAATCTGCTGTGAAATAACTCAGACATAGAATTTATTATTGCAGATGAAATTTAAACGGTTTGTTTGTTTATTAAAAAGATATGTTAAAACAGCCTTTATGAATCAAAGCTAACTGCAGGGTAAAAGTCTTTCCATTAGTCTTTCATAGAGGAACAACCAAAGAGGAGCTAATACTTTGCGGGCTTTCTAATTTCTGGATAATAAAAGTTTGAATAGTTTTTCATTCTGTTTTACCTGGTAACTAAGTATACTTAAATTCTCATTTACCAATCAGTGTTGGACAGTTAGTGATATTGGCTATGGGTCATCTATCTGGAAAAAAAAAACAATTTTAAGCTTCTTGAAAAGCATTTTACTGGATCTGAATTCAAACCTCAGCCCATTGGAATGGCAGGTAGTTTTATATTTGTAATAAATAAACATTTAAAAAATGTATGGACATATATCTGCAATAGAATTTGTATATATCTATGTAATAATGAACAATGTGATCTGAGATATGATTCACAATTCTTTTCAAAACAGCTTCTCTAAGCATATATAGAACCCAGTAAATAAATTTATTACAAAATTTTGCATAACAAAAGCAAAAGTGATTTTGAAACTTTTTAGAATTTCATAGCAGCCAAAGTTTTAGTTGTTGTCAAAACCATCAGAAGGAATTATTAGACAAAAGCATTGCATTCTTTTTCCAGTTTCCATTTAAACAACTACATTAAAAACAATCAGTAATCAATTTACTCAAAAGCTACCTATTGTAACCTGAATAATTAAGAGTCACTCATTAGTAATGTCATTCAATTCTTAAGACTAAAAGGCTATTTTGACTGAGTATTTTTATTATTGAAAGCATTGTACTGCATTTAATTAAAAACTATTTACACTCACACTTTATGCACTAGCCACACTATTATAATGAAATATACGCTCCTCACTTTGCCACAAAGTGGGATATTTACATTTTACCACATTATGCAAAAATTTCAGAGCTTGTAAGTAGTAAATGCCTGATCATTATAAATGAAATCTGAATAAACAATGACACTTTGCATCCAAAAAAAAAAAAATCAGCATCATCTTGATGCTTGATTTCACTCACCACTCTTTTTTGGGACATGGTAAATTTATTGCCTATTACACAAACTTCTGTTTTTTCAAACCATCTTGCCTATAAAACTTTTTCAAGCATTACAATTGTTTTCCCTGCCATTTCCCCTAAAAAACAGAATTTCATGTTATTACAACTTTTCAGCCATTACAAAATTTGACAAATATCAAAATACATTTCACAAAAAAAGTGCTATGTGTGATTACAGTTTCTCACAATGATATCATTTGGCAGATTGCAGAAAGGTCCACATGAGATATCTCGAAGCAGAAGTATGTATTGCAATAGATGTGACTACCAGAGAATGATTTTTGTTGTTTATGGGTTCCCCCTCCTGTATGTATATATGAGTTAAGTAGGTGAAAGTAAGTAACCATATACAATTTAGTTTTTGGTATATCTGATTTGTCACCACAACTAAGATGACCTCTTCATTTTTTTCATTATCTGAACATAAGACATCCTGCAATAAAATGTTTTATTTACTGAATCTTTTAGGGTTCATGTCAAAGTGATTACGAAATTTTGTATGATCAAATATCATAATCCTTACTGAGTGTGAAACAGCTAACTTAGTATTAAGAAGAAATTTGTTTTAAATGATACTTGAATTTGCATTTATGAAATTTCACTTTATCTTGTAAATATTTTGAACCATCATCACTATACTTCCAGAGTATAAAAAAATTATATGTTCCCTTTTTTTCCTCATTTTATGCAAATTATTATACCAAATATTTTTTTATCAATTTTTCATATGTTTCTAAAAGCCCTATTGGATTATATAGTATCAAGAAATTCATTTTCTCTGTTTTCTGAAATTATATATATACACCTGGGCTCATTTTATGTGGTAGATAGGTTCCTCAGAAAATGCACACAAAAGAAATTGCACAAAAATAGACTTAACTTATCTTGAAAAATGGGGGATACATACTGTAATTTTCCAAAAATCGCATAAAAGCAAAGCAACAATGTAAAATTACTTTAAAATTCACATAAAAAATAAAATAAAATATGACTAATAAAAAATTTCAAATTTGAAAAAAATTGATACAAGACAAACTTTTTTTACTTTTTTATTAGCTACAGTATTTAATTTTATTCAAAACAATATATTTTTATGCGTAATTTACATTTTTTTTTATACATATACGATATTTTAATCATTATCACTATTTGAGACAGCAGATTCGTCACAAAAGGAAATACAACTAGCGCCAACTTCATTTTTTAAAATTAGTTTTAGTGGATTCGCCCAAACTAAAATGTTTTCCAATCGCTGTTGATCCTACCATTTCACTAAGCAATCTAAAATTGAAATTTTTGTTTCTAAAGAAATTAATTTTCTTGGGTATTTTTTCCTCTCCATTAGGGTAAACTAAAGTTTAAAATAAAAATAAGAACGTAGACCTAGCAAAATTTAATTAAAACTAACAAAAATTAAATTCTTATTTTTGTCTTTAATTTTTTAATTTTCAATTCCGTTTAAAAATCAAATTTCATTGTTTCACATCACATTAATTTCAGATCACATTATGTAAATTTTAAATTGTTAATTACAATTAAAAATCAGATTTTAATTGTCAAATTTAATTGTACCCACTGCTGTTACTCGCCTTTTAAAAATAAACTTGTAGTATAGGCATCTATAATGTTTGAACAGATTTACATTATAATCTTGTAAAATTTATTACTTGCGAACACTAAATGATTAATTGATTACATACTCTTTTTTTAAAAAGCAAAAATAGAATGCGATTTAAAATGCAAAAACAACATGCATAGTATAGGCATCTATAACATTTGAACAGATTTATATTATAATCTTGTAAAATTTAATGTGTGTACATAAAATGGGGAAATCCTGATTTTAAGTGAATTATGAACTTCTTTATTGCATAAAATCTATTACAGTACTATTATAAAGTGCTGAAAATATTGAAATTATTAGATGGAAGTCGAACTCCGATAATGCGCTATTACTTTAAATATGATGTGAGTGTGCGAAATTTATAATATTTAAAGTAATAGCGCATTATCAGAGCTTGACTTCTGATCTAATAATTTTTATCGCATTAAAGAAAACCACATACAAAGATATTAAGAAGAAATATGAATCGCATAACTTCAAAATCACAGTAAATAAATCCACATAAAATCAGACCCGGGTATATACATTTTATTTTAAATGATAATGCTGTATATATCTATTGTATCTACTGAGGTTTGAGATGAGTTTCAATATGTGGAAAAATGTCAGTCATAAAATATTTTTTCTTTCTTGTTTGGATTTGATGGTGGATATGTTAGCCTATGAAGCATTGAACTGTGTTGCTATGACAATGATAGTATTGATATAAAAAATTATTAATTATTAATTGTATTGTACAAAATTGTGAATTGACTTTATTCATTGTAAAATGGATAGATGAATAATAAAGCATATAGTATTGATGAAATTATTATTCTTTCTTTATATATATATGTTACTGCATTCTCTGTGTTGTTACCTAAGGTGAATTTGCTCCTAGTGCACCAATATGCGTAAAGTGCATATTCTATAAACATTATTATGCCAATTTTTTAAAAGCTATAATCGCTTGAAATCCATGAGAAAAGTGATATAGCAACATGAAAGGAAATTATAAAAAAATATATATATTTTTTTGTGAAAATAATAGATCGATAGGTTGGATTAAAAAGGAAACTTTTTTATTAACTTTACTGTATACTTTTATTTTTGAGAGAATCTACACACATACACACCATAAACTACTTAGAAGAAACTATATTTTAATTAACCCACTGTATTTACTAAAATGTTCGCATTCATAAAACCAGTTAGAAAAAGAAGTGCTAGATTCAAACACATTGATGTCTGTTTTCTAAGGACCATGGATTTAAATTAAGATCATCTAATGAATAAAACCATGACTTTCAGTGCATTATAAGTTCGATCTTGCTTTTAGTAAGATATTCATTCAATTTGCTATTTGAATTTGGAACATATGCATATAAAACAAAATAATTACATGCATATTAGGAATATAGTGTTGACAGTTATAAATAAAATAAAATGCCAATTTCATAGAAGAACCAAATTAACTTTTAATAACTACCCTAAGAATTGTTCATTAATGAAAGAGAACAAAATATAGAATATCAAATATACTAAGCTTTAGTCTTGAGACCGTAATGCCATCTACCAGATGTAATTGTTATTATATTTTACTGGAAACATACTTATTATGTACATATTGGAATTCTAACCCTTATATTATGATGTTTGTAGATAACAAAGTACATAGATGGATACTTGTAGCTAATATTAAAAGGAATTATGATATTACAAGCTTATTAGATAACACAGAAATTAGTGTTTGTTATGATTTACCTTTGGATATATCTATATATGTAATAAAAGTGAATTACACAACTACCAGTTAGCTAACAAGTATCTAAAAGAATCAAAGCAATTACACAACTACCAATTTCCTAACAAATATATAAAAAAGTCAAAGCACAAAACTACTATTGGATAAATTATATTGGATTATTCCAAGAACTATAATCAAATTCTTAGTGCTATTATCATCTCATTTTGAATACCTACAAATTCACATACCAATTTAACCACTTTACCCAGTATAGTAAATATTTGAATGCTAAATGTTTTAGTGATGTCTTCAAGTTTTTGTTTTTAATTTCATTTAACTTATGTTATATGCAAATATTAAAGAATGATTTCAAGTATAGTATTAATATGTAAAGTAAATAATCACATTTACACAGTCAATAAAAGGAAGGTGCCCTAAACCACAAAAGGGTAAATAATTGTTGAACAATACTTACTGAGATAACTTATTTAGGTTTAACCCCAATCTAGACCATAATAATTCTCAATACTAAATTTCCATCAGCAAAATTAAGCTGAACGTGTATCTTCCTTTAATTCAAACAAAGTACCTTGTTTAACCTCACCCATAGTGTAGATACAGGCTTACTAGTTATTATAAGGTAATATTATTTTAAACCACTAAACATCACATGATCACCATCTCATACTAGCACATAATTGTTGTAAAGGTTGCTGGAGGGTTGCATTAGATCCTAAGATCTAGGTGCGGTGCTCTCAGATCCAAGGCTCCTCACTGATGATGGCCACAAGCCAGAAACTAGTTTGGGGATATTGGATGAGTAGGCACTAGATAGGGATTTTATGCACAAGCCTTCTGGCATCTATTGATTACTCTGGTTAGCACAGGGTGGCACTACTGTATGGAGAGTTTTGCTTTTGTTTAATGTTATTTTAATAGGCAATTTCATGATCTACATTCTAGTTACCAATGTGAATAAAATATTTATTTATTAAATTAAAATTCTAGCTTTAGTTATTTCAGTTTATATTACTCAGATAGGTCTATACAATTGAACACACATTCATATCACCAGAACTATTTACCGATGGTAGATTTAGTCATAAGAGCTAGCAATATTTACTAACCAAATAAATTCAGATTGTGATAGTGTGTGTGAGGGAATTGGGTTTTCATACATATGCATGTGACTTTACTGTCAACAAGCATAAATTCCATAAATATTAATAGAGGTCTCTCATGTCGAAGTATGCATGAAGTAGATGTTTTTAAATCGACTCTATAGCCATCTCACACCTACTTCTCCAAATAATACAGTTATAATATATATCATATGTTTGCTTAAAACAATTTAAAAAAAAGAAATAGTAAAAAGATAATCAATAAAATGATGTAAGATCTGTTTTTCTGGTTTAAGACATGTAATAATAGTTTTTAATTACTTGATAATTTAAACAAATAATTATAGTCACATATATAAATAATATTTAATGATCAAGAAATAACAGCTGTGAAAGAATAAATAATACATATAATACAGCATTTCATGAAGTTTGTATAAATGATATTTATTATATAAAATGTTTTAAAATTTACATCTCATAGTATAAATGACAACTATTAAAGTGAATAAGGTAATAATTACCTTCAATTATAGATTGTAGTATATCATCACATAAGGCTTTTTGATCACTCGCTAAAGATTTTAGAGGTACATAATAAATAAAACAGCTAATGTAAAATATTACACATTTAATAAGTTGCAACAAATGTTGTGGTCACACTTTATAATTTAGGGTTTATACTAACTCTGGCTTCTCAATCTAAAGTATTGTTTCTGTTTATCTCATATATACATATTTATCCATAACTAACATATAAAAAGTGTAATATTTACATAAACTTCGCATTCTCTTATAATATTGATACTAAATTTGCTAAACAAAACTAATAAATATCAAATATACAGTATATCTTTTGACATATTATGGAGACATTGTTAGCGTGGATTTCAATAATAGAGCAGCGTATACATCACAAGGCAGTATCCCGTTTATATAATATTTTCGTATCTCTTATTGAAATTATTTTTTAATCAGAATATTTAATACGCACTAACATTTGTAATAAAGCGAATATATACACAAAATATTTTTTAAAGTTATTATTACTATAATTACTATTTTTAAAAATTAAATAAAGAAAGATGTGTAGAATGATTTTATAAGTTTCCTTACACATACATAACGGGAAGGGGATATAAAAAGAGCTATGTTGTTAATTAGTTAATTATTCACATCCCATATTTTATTTAAATCTGTCTATTTTAGGTTCACTCCAGATTGTATTTAGCAAGAAATGAAACTAATTTTGGCAGTAATTTCTATGTGTGTATAATTTCTTTCTATGTCAGTGATTCTTTATAATATATAATATTTTTAATAAGGCGGGAGAGAATCTTCGAAAAACATTAGAATAGTAAATTTTGCAGTTAAAAATTATGAGGTTGTATTTTGATCACGTGAAAGAGAAACCTTGGTCTCTGCCTGATACATATGAAAGCTTTTTTCCCTACGTTTTATTGAATAGTCTATACAATATAATAAGTAAATTAGGAATAATATATTTTTATACACATAATATTACATGAATTATATGCTTTTATTTACTCATTATAAATATTATCTTGGTTCAGTTTATCACTCAATCTTTTGGTTATTATAATTTGTTAATGTAAAATGCAGTATGTAGTGAAAACATTACAAATTTGTACTAAAAAAGTAATAAATCAATGCTTTATCTAACATTGCTAATGCTCTGCCAGTATTACAAGCAAGAATGATAGAATGTTGTTTTTTTTAAAAAAATGATTTTTCTGATATAAAAAAATGAATGAACTCTTAGCATAAATAATTAAAAATTGTGCAAATAACTTTGCACATATGCACATCAGTAATATTACTTCATCTTGACAAACTGTGCTCTCATCTAACTAAGGTAAATTCTGTGTGACAAAGATTTTCATGAAATTGTTCTTTAAGATCATTAGTTATCAAGTCATCTGGAAATAATGTCACTGCTTAAATAGTTTAAATTTCACAAACAGCTAGTATTATTAATTTTTCACAATATGTAGTTTGCTCCATTTTCATATTAACAGTGCAATTGTGTGAGAAGCCATAATTCCTTTGATAAATTGAGCTGGGAAATCTTTGAATAAATTTATCAGTTTTGGTCTTCAAACATCTTTTTTAAATTATGAAAATAATCCACATTTGTATCTTTTCTATTATTATGCTTCCTAGTTCTTGAAACTTCATTACATCATTTCTGGCATATAAAACATTAGTAAATTGTTCATTTGTAGGTGAATTGATGAGATCTAATTTTAAATATCCAATTGAATATTGGTAATGTTTTCATTTCTGAAACAGTATCTTTTAATTCCTGTAAAAAAAAAAAATATTACCACACTTCATCAAAATTAAATGATTGCTAGTGTTTATCAGTAATGTTAGAAAAAAATGTATTAATGTCAGCTACGCAAATCATGAGTAGGTTTAACGTCTGTAAAAGCTTCATACAGTAAACAACTACAAATAACTTTTTGGAATTACATATGTCATCGAATATTGTGAACAGTTAGGTTAATTACATTTGGAATATTTTAGAGGAAAAAATGCTAATCTTGTAAATATAATGAAACTACTGTACAACAATACTAACAGTTTAATTACACAGTTACCATTTTATCCTTACATCAAAATAAATAATTAGGATTTTTTAAATAAAAAATCTTAATACCAGGAACCAGTACTACTACTAATGAAATAAGATTATGAATGAATAATATTGTCATATCTCATTCTATAGGACAGATTGAGTACAGATATGATATCATTAAAATTATTTTACTGGCAATGCAAAATAAAAATACTTATAAAATTAATAAATTATCTGCTAATTTATCCTTCATAATATTTTTGCCTCTGAGCTGATACTCAATCTGTTTTGTTTTTCCGTTTCATTTGCATTATTGAAGTATCTTATCTGAAAAACTTTTTTTTTTCTAAATTTATAATTTAAAAGACTGCATTTATTATGTTTCTTATTTTAATTGCCAAGTTTTTGCTTTAAAGATATTGCAAATGAAATATTTAATAATTTTTTTTTTAATTGCAAATTAATGGGTTGTAAAATGAACTTCCTATCCTTAATGAAATCCTGTAATTCTCACTGTAATATTATATCACCAGACACTTAACCTTCACCTTTCCTTGCGATCATTGCTTTAATCTTAGATTTATTATAATCTTTCTACAAATTTTATTAATTCTAATTAATATCTTCAAACATTGTCTTGACATGATTAAAACTTTGCAGTACCAATCTAAATTTATAAGTGTGACTTTTACCAGAATGCATTCAAATAATTGTTATCTTTAAACAACTTAATTATTAAACACTAAACTTAGAAATTATCACATTTCTTTAACATAGATTATATTTATTCTATATTAAAGATTAAATATATCTATTATTTTTTTTATTAACACATTTCTATTTTTTCGTTAGTCTCAAGCCTGTCTGTTCTGCTGTTATTTCAAATATTCTAAAATCATAAGCATCAATTCTAGTTTGTAAGAGAACCATTCAAGCTATGTAATTGTATAATATGCCACTTGATCCTATATGAAATGCTTCTTAGAAAGATATTTGACGTTTTAAAAAAGGGCAAAAATAAACTTTTTTTAAATTTTAGTTTGTTACTACAATATATATTGTAACAGAATAAAAAGTTGCTTTACATTTTTGAGCAACATTTTATAATTGAAATGAAAAGATGATAATGAAATAATCTTTATTATCACATCACCCTTAAAATTAGTATGCCGTTTGTAACAGATCGGATATGACAAGGCCATGATAGAATGATCCTGTCTAATTATGCCCTGTAAATTGCAATGCCATTTGTAACAGAATAAAAAAGTGAATATGCTAATCTCTGTTATAGCTCAATGATTTGGGTGGTGTTTGTAGCATATCAAAAATATGCAATGGGAAATGATATCTCTAGTATAGCCTGAGTAAAATCTAGTCTAGTCATTGGTCATCCTATGTAACAGAATAAAATAAGTTCTGAAGTTGGACATTATCTGTAACTGGATAAAATGTAAATTAGAGAAAAATGATTTTAATATTATAATGTTCATAAATAATAGTTTTTTAAAACAGAATAAATATAATATACTAAGCAAACAAATACTAATCAATAAATAATCATTAAGTATTTAAAGTAATTCTTTATATCTGACATATCTGACTGTTAACCATGCTAAAACAAAACAGTGAGGATGATCTTTATTATAGCATCCTGGGTTGCAATAGAATTTTGAATAAAATGGAAAATAAACAAAATTATCACTTCAAATACCTTAAATATAAACCTTATTTACAACAAATTAAAATAAAGCAATTAATTGAAATATCATTGTCTCAAAACAATGATATAAGCTTAAGATATGTTTCACTTATTATTAAATGAAAATAATGGTAAATCATTCAACAAACAAATTCTAATATACCTAATGAATCAAACATTATTTGTAATAATATAAACTTATATTAAAATTTAACAATGTTGATGTCTAAATAAAATAATTCATGAATGATTGAGATGACAACGTTAGAATATCCTATAAGTTTACAATATCTATAATATTTAAATAAATATATGACCCAATAATTAATTTAAATCCTAATTAAATGAAGTAATAAATTATACTAACCCAACTCTGCTATATTCTTATATTGACTTACTCTTACTAATTAAGCTAGTTATAATAAAATGAAATACTCAGTAATGATGTAATCTCAATCTATTAGATTATCTTGAATATTTAATCTCCAATCATATCAGTTTATAAAAGAAACAGCAGATTTCTATTGGGTATTTACTTAAGTACAATTAACTAATCATATCAATTTATTTTGAATTTACTACTAAATTATTAAAACTGTATAATATAACAATCAAAACAAATAAAAAGAATTATTAACATTTATTATAATCAAATATGAATATTAAAATTTAATAATTAATTGGATTTGCAACCACATCACCTAAATCTAAATATAATTAAAACAAATCAATCTGACTTATAACAGAACAAAATATATTACTATCAGCTTTATAATTGAATAAGATTAAGATCTTATTGACCAACCATGTACTTATTGCAGTAACTATCCGATCAACAATAATAATTTAGATAAAACATGCAAATATTTGATTATAATTATTATATAAAGTTTATATCCAGTCAGATAATAACTGTTGAATTCAATACAAAAAAATATATAACCATACTCACCAATCCTGGGATTTGATTTCTGGGTTATGAGATATAGTTATTTTAAATAAATTTTACAATATAATCAGTTTATTTTGTCTCACTCAAATGTTATTAATCAATGAATCTGTGTTACACAACTGGACAATGCTCAAACAAGTTTATTTATTTTAAGTTAAATTAAAATTTATTAATAAATGAACATCAATTATATATCATAACCAATTAATATATATGACTATGATCTAATTGATTGTACAACAGTTCACCAATTGACATTAATTCGATATTTAATTTCTAATTATTTAATACCAAATATGGAACACATCTGATTTAACGCAAATATGTTGCAGAATGTTTATACTTTTCAAGATAGTTTAATATATACATCTTCTATATTATATATATATGTAAAGATGAATCTAGTTATTTGTTAATATGAATTTAAGAGAACAAAATAAAATGAATACTTATTGTGATAAAATCTTTTTGAACTTCTAATGTAAGTGATATACCTGAGTTAATTTAAAATCAATAAATTAAAAAAAATGAATATTTTTAAATATTAAAATAATAATTACTATGCCACAAGATATAAGTTTAAACTTAGGAAAATGTAACTTATATGTTGGTATGTAAATAGATTACCATTTAACTTAAAAATTATATGCTATTTATCGATAAAGACTATACATCTGAATGATGAGAGACAAACATATAACAATAATAATGGTAAACATGAACAAGCAACCTGAATGAAAGTCTTTAAATACTGTACTTCCAGAATGGTATCACAGTTCTAATGTCTATTTCAATCTACAAACCAATAATATGTCCTTGTTCCAGAGAAGATGAAATATATTCATGAATACTTAAATTCAAAGTATATTTTGTCGATTCTGATGATTTATATATACAGGTTATCTACAAAGTCCATGGGCAACTTAAAAAATTTATAACTTTATTAGTATTTGTGATAGAAAAAAATCTGTAAAAAATATTAGAAAGCTTAATGTACTAGATTTAAGTAAAATTATTTAGAACTCTTCAGTACAATAATTTAATAATTTTTTGAAACTTTAAAAATACTTCTTTTTCAGAATTATGTGACCCATGGCTTCAACTGAAGAAAAATTAAACTGTGTCCTTTGAACTGAATACAGTAAAGGATCATCTCATAGGAACTCTATTGCCAAGATGAAAGAATTCAGATGGGTTCAATCCATGATAAGCCATGATTTGGTAGGCCATGTGTTAGTGAAGAAAGTATAGTATCCATAGAATAATTCTTTAAGGTAAATCCAAGAAAGTTAAGATAAGCATCACTAGAGCTGAGGCTTTCAAAGTCCACTGCTCATAACATTCTGCAGAAAAAACTTCATGTGAAACCATTCAAAATTCAATTGCATTAAATGTTGTTAGAAGAAGACTATCATACATGGCTAACTTTCTGCCATCAGTTCAATAAAAAAACTTTGCAATGATGATGCATTTGTGAGTAGTTTAAGGTTCTCTGATTAATCAACATTCCACATTAATGGTAAGTCAATAGGCATAATTGCTGGATTTGGGGAACTGAAAATCCAAATGAACATGAAAGAGACTCTCCTAAACTTAATGTGTGCTATGCTTAGGGAAAAAATCAAATCATAGGACCATTCTTTTTTGAAGGTTTGTTATTACTGGTAGCATCTACTTATATGTGCTGCAGAAATACTTTATTCCTCAGCTTGAATAATTAGAACTAAAAGATGATACAGTATTTCAACAAAATGGAGCTCCTTGTTGTCACTTTGCTCTGCATTTTAGACAGTTTGTAAATCAGAAGTTTTCTAACAGATGGATTGGAAGATGTGGACCATTTTCTTGACCTCCAATTCCATTCAATTTTTTTTATTGGGGACATGTTAAAAAATAGTGTATGTGACCAAACCTCGATCGTTAGAAGACTTAAAAGCTAAAATAACTAATGTGATTTCAGGCATTACTGTAAATCAATTGGCAAATGTTTTTAGAGAACTACAAAATCATATTACCTCTTATACAATAAAATAACAACAACAACAAAAAAAGATTTTATTTCCAATACATTTTACACAATTTTTCTATCACAAATACTAATAAAGTTATACATTTTTTAAAATGTACATGAACTTTATGGACACCCTGTATATACAAATTATTCTTTCAAATAACAATTATTTGGTTTATATGTCATTATGCACATAAAAACTAGTTTATATCCATGATGATATGAAGAGATATTCTCTCATGAACAAGTATTATTTCAAAATATTATAAATGAATAAATGCTAGTTTTATATAGAAAGATATGGCGGGAAATTAAACTGATTCATATCTTAAATAAAATTGATCAATTGATCAAATAAAATTATACAGATAGGCAGATGTGATTCTTGTGCATCTTCTGGTGTTTGTATTCTGTCTTTAAAATATAGGTAATATCCATTTTGAAGAATATAAATATTTTGATGGTTTATAACATAATGAAATAATTTTGATGATTTTTTTTATATAATAAATTGTCATCTCCCCGTACAATTTTCTTCACAATCCTGCCCAGTTCATGGTAGATTATATTACTTCTTACCTCTTTTTTTGTTCTGTTAACTATATACTTTTAAAGTATATAAAAAAATCATATAAAGAAATTTATCTGTGTTTTTATTTAAAGTCAAAATAAGAGAGAGAATGAGTTCAAACTACTCAGTTCTATTTGTAAAATTTTTCATTGCCTCCAGTGTAACTATAGCAACCCTCTATATTCACTCTTCAAGCAATTTCTGGCAATGTCTCTAATAAAATTAGTATTATTAATTAAAGCACATAAAGTCTAATCTTATTGAATTTCAAATTCATAAACAATTTTGAACAAAATTTCTACTTAATGCTTTAATTATTTCCAAATAATTATATAATATTCCACAAAGCTAATAAAACAAAACTTAATTAAACCTTTTTCTTTTTCTGTTTAAATTTTTATTTTAACCAGAGAAAATATAAGAAATCATTGTTTTAATTACTTTAAGCAAAAAATTGATTTTAATTGTTATCCTGTTTTTTAAATCTGCAAAATAAAAGTAATTTTTTTTTGTACTTAATTTATCTCATTTCTGTTTTTTGTTTTATCTTAAAACTTTTTTTTAAGAAAAATGTGATAAATCTTTCTCCCTCTCTTTTGTTCTTAAAATATATATATATATATTAAACTAACTGCCATTAGCCCTCTCTATCTTTAATTCATGTATCTTGCACTTTAGGAATGCTACATTATCCACCAATCAGGTTAAGAATAAAGCAAGTCATTTCTGAATTTTGACATTGATTGATCTTATTTCTATGATAAACTTTATTAATTTTTCTTTTCCATGCATTACTTTAATAATTAGATAGAGATTCAAGCAGGAAAAGCATCAAGTTCAAAATCATTCCTCACGATCTGTGAGAAATTGACTAAATGTCAACCAAACCATTTTAATTTCATGGAGGATGTTGCAATTACATCATGAGATAAATAGTGCATATAACAGAAGTGAACCAAGGATTCTTGGTTTGGATAGCATTTTGTCAACGTCAGGAAAAGTATTATTTGTTATTTCACTGGAAATTTACCACAATTTATTCTGCAGTGAGCAAAGAATATCCCTCAACTTGTGTTTCACTATCAATTTATGTGGTGAGTTTGTACACAAACCCATGCCTGCAGTTCAACATCTCCAGAGAAAAAGCTTAATTATACAAATATTTCTCATACATCCTTATAAACCCTTCCCATTATACGTCCAACCTTTTGACTTTTTACTCATCATCACTGCTTGTGTTCTCTCTTTTGTATTATTATTTTTGATTTTAATAATTCATTATTAACATAAAACAATTTTTTTCCCCATTAGTGAATTTTATGATTAGTAATCTAAACATTTTTTTTTCTAAATGATTTTTACTGAATACACCACAAGATTTATATTTCTATGTTATTATATATATATATATATATATTTATTTTTTATATGTGCACTCATTAATCTGTTTACCATATCCTGGGTCTTTGAGATGATGCCATCCTTATCTGTATCAGAATGAAACCTCCCCTCTAAGTATTTTTTATTACTCTTAGCATCCCCATCTGAGATAATGAGAGAGTTTTTCTATCTGTAACATGGTTTTATTTTTCACAGGTGTGGACGCTTTTTTCTCCAAAGTTCTATTTCTTTTTTCTTTGCTGTTACAGAAAGCTTCAATAACTCTGAAATCTATAGTTTTATAAATTATTACTACATATTCTATATTATGGCATTTATCCTCTAAATTTTTCATGTTTTGGAAACTATTTTTTATTTTTCATCAATGCTTTATTTGTATTTTTTTGAGCTGTTTATTAATGCTTTGTTTAACCCTTACTTCCTCCATAATGTCATGCAAGAATTCTATTTTCTTAACTTGTAATTTAATTTGTTGTATCATTTGAAGTACCTCTTCTAGCCTATTCTCACTTTGTGATAAATTAATTATTTGAATGTCTCTTTCCTAAGTTTCTCATAACTTTTTAATTTGATTTTCCGTTTTTTCTAATATTTTTTGATTTACATGTCTTTCTAACATTTTATTTTGATTTTCAAACATTTTATCAAATATTTTATCCCAATTTTCTAATTTTTCTAATATTTCCTTATTATGATTTTCAGACTTTGAGACTGTCTTTAATTTGATTTTCTAGTTTTTCTAATATTTGATTTTCAGATTATGTGGCTGTTTCTTTAATTTGATTTTCAAGTTTTGTGAACATTTCCTTCATCATTGTTATGGTGCTGTCTTTATTTTATTCCTCATTGAGAACATTTTAAACGTGTATTTTTGCTCTTGATCTTGTGAGCATATGACTGTTTATATTTAACGACACTACTTCCTTAATAACACCTGTAAAAATTATTTTCCATTTAACTTTATTATTTATTCATTTAATTAGTGTATTTGTCCATTCTTCCACACCATAGCTTTATTTGTTAAATTATCTGCTGATTATTTCTCTATCTACCATTGCTGTTTTACAATTATATATATATATATATTACCAATTTGTCTACTTGTGTGTGCATCTAATTTTTATCTATTCATATTTATATTTTCTCTTTAATTATTTTTTTAAAACCAACTATTATTATATCAAAATTAACAGTTAGCCTCTTCTCTGTACTCATATTTCTCACTACATTACTTATATATATTTTTTCAATATTAGTTAATCAAGGTGATTTTCATGCTCTAATATTGGGAGGCCAATTACATAATGGTTCTGAAGGAGAGATTTATCATTCTTGTAGTGATAAGAGAGGAAATATAATTTAATACAATTTATAAAATTATACTAATGGTTAGACTGGGTACTAATTATGTAATCTCATAGACTCCAGCCACATTTCAAGACCTTTAACCCTACTATTATTTAACTAAGAGGGTAATCTTCCATGAATATACATATTTATATTAGATTTTTTTTTCATATGTCATAGCATCGGCCGGGACGCGAACCCACAACCATCTGCAAACAACTATTTGCTTGCAAGGTAGCTGCGATGACCTCTCGGCTAACAACGCTTGACATATTAGATTTACATTAAGATGCCATCCAAAATACTGAGAATATTTATGAGGGGGTTGAACTTTCTTTAGTACTGCTGTTGCTTAACCATGACTAGCTCTGTTGAATGAAAGAAATCTGGTCTCATTGGATATCATTATTTGATCCCCTTTTAAAAATAAATATTATATGAACAGTATATTTTCCTATGGTAAAAATAGTTTGCTCATTTGAATGAGGAAAAATTAAGTGAAAAGATAATGGAGACCAGATTAACCCAATAACAAAATAAATGTTTATTATACAATAATACTATTCATTGGCTAATTATAGTTCTATAAACATTTAAACATGCTGTTCAGTTAACTTATTTACTTATTAAAATAAATAAAAAATAAAAAATTACAATAATTGCTTGAATTTAGATGACCATGAGATTTTTAAAAAAGCACGCAAGTAATTCTTACCATGTTCTTTGGCGATCAGGTCTATGATGCTCTTTTTAACAAAAGAATGCTTATATTGGATAGATCACTGGCAAACTGAAATATATAGAGCCAAACAAACTCTTCTTGACAGTGGTAGGTTAAGTTTAGTCATACATTTCAGGTTTTGGGTGAATGCCCTCCAGATAACCAACTAGAAGATTGTGCCTGGACTAACAGACAGTCAGGAGTTCAGCCATGCATATTCATTAAAACTTTACAACATTGGATGCTATTAAACAAGGCAAAACTCCCCATACAGTAGTGCCACCCTGTACCAACCAGAGTAATCAATGGATGCCAGAAGGCTTGTGCATAAAATCCTTATATATAGTGATCATGTGATTGGATGCTATTCATGGTGCTGAGGATATAAAACTAATAGCTGTCAAAGCAGAAACTGGTCTTCCAAGACTTGAAGTTTTCCAGACAGTGGTTACAATAAATATTTTTTAGACTAGTGGTCTTCAACCTTTTCACACCTGCGGCCTGGCAAAAATAAGGATAAGATTTCATGGACCGGCAGAAGTTTACAGATAAATTTTCGTAAAGATGTAACCTGCTTAGCCTTAGATAAGCATAATTGTTATAACTGACCAAAACAGCACACTAGTTATTGTGTATTGTAATGGTGTTGTTTACCTTCACATGCTGAACACAGAAAACAGTACAATAACAATCGTTCTCATTAATGTGCTTGCATTTCTATGTTTATTATTTCATTGTTAAAACATTCAAGAATAAAATGTTATTCACCTGAATGTTGGGAAATATTATAACTAGTGTAATTACATGGCAATGATTATGATAAATGTAATATCTGTATTTAATGTTAAATATTCAAGATGGTTATATATATATGGAGGTTGTCTTTTGATAGTAGTAAGGGCAAAATAGAAATCGCGTAATTAATCACCATACAGTCAAAAAAAAAATTGCCATATTTTAAATCTGAAAAAATAAAACGAAACGTGTAAAAGTCTGAAGTTTTGATGTTATTGTAATTTTTTTTTTTGTGCTGGTGTGTTGAAAGGATCAAAAAAATGTAATTAATAGGAAAAGTTTTTTTTAAAAAAAATGGTAAAATAGATATCGCGTAATAGAAATAAAGCCAAAAAAAAAAAAAAAAATCGCAAAATTATTTTTTGTTTGTTTTTATTTTTAAAAAAAGGTTAACAGAAATTGGTTTTAAAAATAAAAGTTTTAGTATATTAGCAGTATACAAATAAAACCAAAAAATATCGCCTTATAGGCCAAAAAAAAAAGTGGGCGTATTTTTAAACAAAAAAAAAAAAAAAGAAAATAAAATTTGAAAAAGTCAAAAGTTTTGATCTTGTTTTAACACATAAACAATGCCGACAAGCGACCGTGATTGGCTATCAAAAGACAACTGGAGTTTGTTTAATAAAAAACCTTTTTTTTTTTTAATTTTGAATTTTTTTAGAAAAATAATAAATTTAATTCTATCTCTCCATAAACATCTGTGATAAATAGAAAAACAAATTAATTTATGTATGATTGATTAGATTTCGTTTTGGTTCTGTTTCTTATTTTTTAACAGGGTAAAAATGTGATGAAAAAATAAATAAAAACTGTTTATATTAATTAAAAGTTTAAAATCTTATTATTTAGTTATTACTAACTTTCTTGCCAGTCTAGCGCGGCCCGGCAGAAAACTTCTGTGGCCAGCTGGTTGAAGACCACTGTTTTAGACTATAAGCCTGGGTTTAAGAAAATGAATAACAAAAGAGAGACAAATAAAAATATTTAATGACTTTTTCATAAGTAAAGTTGGCCATTGTCTAAGATCTATCTTCTATTGCTTTGCCTTATCTTATTTTTTAATTACAGCACATAAATTGTTGAATTCAATTAAATTTTGGTCCATAAACAGTTTAACTGATTAGGTTTCTTTTGATAACAATTTTGAATAAAATTTCTACTTAATGCTTGAAATATTTTCAAATAATTATACAATATTTTACAAAACTAATAAAACAAAAACTTAATTGAATCCTTTTCTTTTTCTATTTAAATATTTATTTTAAGCAGAGAAAATATAAGAAATCATTGTTTTAATTACTTTAAACAAAAATAGATTTTAATTGTTATCCTTTTTTTTTAATCTGCAAAATAAAAACAATTTTTTCTCCTACTTGATTTGTTTAAGTTCTTTTTTTTCTTTATCTTAAAACTTCTTAAAAAATCTAAGAACTTATCTCTCTCTCCTTTTTTTGTTCTTAAAAAGAAATTATTATTTTAAACTGACTGCTGTTAGCCAATATCTCTATCTTATTCGTGTAGCTCGAATTTTAGCAAAGGCTATGATTATTGTTACCTATTAAAAACTACATTGCATGTGGATATCTTAAAATAAAAAGTAAAACTTAATAGACAATCTGGCAGTGCTTATCCTTGTACATGTTTGTGATTATATATATATGTTTGCTCTTTGAATATTTATAAATAAATTTATTTTTATTACCAATAGGTATCATAAATAATAAGCAAACTTAGCAGTGGTCTGCAGGAAAATGTTGCCCATATATATAAATTGCACATAGTTAATATGTCTATTTAAAAATTTATACCATACATGATTTTATTATTTAAAAATTATATTTTACTTAATAAAAATATTAATTGCTATCATAATAAAATGCAAATGTGGCATCAATTTGTGCTAGCATTTACCCATATGTATATATGTTTATATATTAAAATTGTACTAAAAATAATGAATTATAATGGTGATATTTGTCTGAAGTTTTGTGATGATGGTATATTATTAGATGTGATATGGTGGACTATTTCCATCATCTATGAGTGAATGTTGAATGTATAGAAACTTTCCAAATACAAACAACTTGTTATTAATAGCATACAAATAGATAACACAACTACAAACATATTACTAACAAGTTGGTTGTATTTGGAAAGTTTAAATAAAGTTTAAAATTTTCTATACATTTAACATTCACTCATAGATGATGGAAATAGTCCAATATATCACATCTAATAATGGTGATATGTTTTATAAATAACTATAATAAACCATAAAAGTACTTTCAAGTAATTTTTTAATCTTCTTTTAACTGAAAACTATTTAGATTCAAATTTAGCAGAAGTAAACATCATCATATCATCCCAAGGTTTGTGAATTTTAACATTAATATAGACAACACAGATTTGTAATTACATAACATTTTGAGTAGTATTATTTCCCCCTCTTCGTCACGTATTGTGGCCTGACCAGTGGCAGTATTTGCATAGGAGTTGAACTCACACCTTTAGATTCTTGAATATTGAATTTAAGGCAAACACTCTAACCAATTGAGCTATTCTGTCAATGTCAGTTGGTTAGAGTGTTTAACTTAAATTCAATATTTGGGAATCTAAAGGTGTGAGATTGATTTTTATGTGAATACTGTCACTGATCAGGCCAGAAACACCTGAAGAGTGGAGAATACTACTACCTGAAACATTGTGTAATTATTAATCTGTGTTGTCTATTTGTGTGTTAACTTTAACATGTCTTTTAATTAAAGATGTCCTATTTCTATTTATCAAGATTGTCTTACTAATTTTTCTTTTACTATGGCTTCTTTTCTCATGATGAATTTGAGTATTTTCCAGCACAAAATTGAAAGTAAATTCATATATTTTTTTGTGATCAAAGAAAACATATGCCATTATCAAATTATTATTACTCTTACTTTTATAAATTTATATAATAATTGATGTTCTTTTAGCCTTTTGTCAAAACTATATCTCAACTTGCACTTGTATAAAATTTGAAACACAATATTATTTTTTTGTATAAAAGATATTTTTTGAAGCATTTACCCATCTATTAACATTAGGTGGAAGTCAAAATGAAACATCATAATCTTTATATATTGAGATAATAGCTCTTCTATCTCAATCTCTAATTTATTTTAAACATATTGTGGTTGGCAAATTATAAATCTAATTTCAGCTCATTAAGTTTTTTTTATATATATTTGTATTATATAAGCACATATTGATAAAGGTCAGCATAAATAATTGATATCAATTTTATTTTTCGACTAAATTTATTTTTAATATGTCTGTTTAGACTTTATATTATAGGGACAACACTTAATAATAATCTATAAAACTTTTCTCAATTCTTTCATGTTTTTTTAATGAATTAAAGCTTTTGGAAAATCAATTTTTTAAAGCCTTGTTCCTGGTTTTGAAAATGTTGGATTTCACTTAATAAAATTTTAAGTGTCATCTATAAACAAGCAGATTTATTTAATTAAAAAATTTTTGTAAATTGAATGAATGAAACTAGTTACTGGCTTAATAAATTAAGGAGTTTTGGTAAACTGAATGAATAAAAATAATTACTGGCTTATCTAATTAGAGAATTGTGTAAATAGATAATTACAAGTGTTGTTAAAATATTTGAAAATCAGGCACTCCTCACAAACCTGGGAGCTTAGTTGTAAGGATATGGGATTTGAACTCAGATTTTCAAGCACCCTTCAACTATTTACACTATCTCATACAACTGATACATATGACCACACACATGTAGAAAAGATAAATAATCACTAAACCAGCACTCATGGTCCAGATTATCATCTCCCACACATATTCAATTTATATTAAGATAATCTTTATACTTTAATGGACAGGCTTCAATCTACGACAATCTCCAACTTTTCAGCCATCCATATCATTGAAAATCTGATGATGAAAACCCAAATCCCATGTTGATGCCAATATTATTGCCATGCTATCTTTTCTACATGTGTATCAGTTGTATGAGATAGTGTGGATATTTGAAGAGTACTTGATAATCTGAGTTCAAATCCCCTATAAGTGTTGTTGATTAAAAAATGAAGTAAATGAGTGGCTTTGTTAATTAAAATAAAAACCTAAATGGTAAAAATAAATAAATAAAAAAACCTAAATGATGAGGGTTGTTAATTAAAAATTTGGGGAATGAGTGCACTTATTAAGAAAAATGAATGATATAAAAAGACCAGCTCAGAATTATTTTAGACATTCTGCTTTTATTTATCATTGAGCCTGTTGCTTCTTGTGATTGTTGCATTTGCCTGCTTAGCATGATATTCCCTGAATCCCTCAGTAGTAGTTAAGTTAATAACCATGATTGGCTAGGTGCTGGAAAATGATCTTTACTTCTCATTATGTAGTCCATAGCTGTTAAGTGTTTAACTTTGTTTGCTGAATTTGAGCCAACAACATGCTAACTTATGTCAAGAATGTGGTAATAGTCATGCTTCTCAATCTTAAATGAAAGCTTTTCATGACAACTCTCTACAACGTTAAAAACTGTAAATGAAAACACCTCACAAGAAACTATTAAAGAACTCCATTTGTGCAGATGCCTACATATATATAAAATTCAACTTTGCTGGAAAATAATATCCCTTCACCATTTTTCCCCCCTTGGATTTAAGATCGCCTTTTATTTATGAACTATTTTAGAAAACATTTACTTACATTATCAACAACCCAGTGATAATTATAATTTAAATTATGTAATTTCATGTATTTATGCATTTTTCTGTTATATAAAACTACTTTTTAATGTTAAGTTGTTATCACACCTTATGACATGATTACCATTTCATATGTTGTCACATGCTGCTAATAAGAGTACCAAACTCTTCCTACAGTAGTAGTAGTAGTAGTCTGGAGATGTATGAGTAAACAATAAATAGTGATTTTTTTGCACAAACCTTCCTGCATCCATTGATTACAAAGGCTTGCACTTGGTGGTACTACTGTATGGAGAGTTTGGTACAAAAGATGGGATGATTGTATTAAGAGAATTGTTGAGTGTTGTAGTAGTAAGGAATGGGATAAAAGAATAGATTTATTAATAAAGAATAGGGAGTTAGAGAGATGGAGAAATAGTATGGAGAGTAAAAAGAGTTTAAATATATATAGAAATAAACAGAATATTAGGTGCGAGTTAATATATAATAATAGTAAGGAAAGTAGTTTATTGTTTAAGGCTCGAATGGGATCTTTAGCTACAAAAGAATATACATGTAAATGGAAAAAAATGGGTGATTTATTTTGTAAATTATGTAAGGAAGGAATAGAAAATATTAGGCATTTGTTAATTGAATGTAAATGCTTGAAAACAGAAAGGGTACATATAATGAAGTTATGGAAGAATAAATATGAAAAAAGTGATTATACAGAAAGTGAATTATTGGTTTTTATGCTGGGTTTGGGAAAAGATAAAGGGGATTTAGATATAAAGATTATAGAGTTGACAAAGATTCTGTTGTGGAAATGGGATGGGGCAGAATATGGGAAGACTTAGAGTAGGGAATGGAAAATAAAGTGGCTAACCGGTTTATCTGGGCATAATTGCTGAGATATTTTTGACTTTATTTAAGGAGAAGCCACAATACATCACATCACATTACTCCTAAAATGCCTTATCTAACTTAGTCTATCTGATATAGCATTGTAGCTTTAGTTTAGATAAAAGAAACTAGTTTACCTTTCAAATTTAAATTTTCTTTTGCTTCCTCATAAATAGTTTTTTTTTTTTTAATTATAAAAAGAATTACTACTGTGATTGTTAATAATTACATCTTAGATCAATATTGTTTTTAAAGAAAGGTGTTAAACAGAAAAAAGTTTATATATATATATATTATGTTTAATATATAAAATTTTATGTCTCTGAATATTTTCAAGATCATTATTACATGTTTGTGTTTAACTTGGCATGTGTGCATTTATAAATTGTTTGATAGGTTGATGAAATTTATTAGCAGTTCTGCTTGTTTATTGTGGGTCACACACACATCTGAAATGAAAAGAATTGTTATGTGTATTTGTGTGCATTGTGATGCTGAGTATTTATTCATCACATATGATGAATTTATTATATTTGCTTATCTCTTTATGATATATTATATTTAATGTTTTCACAGTTGTATGATGTAGATAAATTAATATTTTTAGGAATAAACCATGTATTATTTTGCATTACAATTTGATATTTCAATGGGCTAGCAACCGCCATTATCAAGGTTAACTTTTGAAAAAAAAAATCATTAGATCTCAAACAATAACGTGACTCATTGTGAGATGAGAAATGAGATTCAACTTGAAGTAGTTCAGCATTCACAATATGAGGCTTATCAAAATGTTTATTTCCCTGCGTTTTTTTCCCACCTATTAATTTCAAGTTAATATTAGATAAAATGAGATTCAAACCTCTCATTTTATCTAATATTAACTTATAATTAATAGGTGGGGGAACCAAGGGAAATAAACATTTTGATAAGCCTCATATTGTGAATGCTGAACTACTTCAAGTTGATTGTGAGATGAGAAATGAGATTCAACTTGAAGTAGTTCAGCATTCACAATATAAGGCTTATCAAAATGTTTATTTTCCTCAGTTTTTTCACCTATTAATTTCAAGTTAATATTAGATCTCATTTTATCTAATATTAACTTAAGATTAATAGGTGGAAAAAAAAACTGAGGGAAATAAACATTTTGATAAACCTTATATTGTGAATGCTGAACTACTTCAAGTTGAATCTCATTTCTCATCTTGCACTGAGTCATGTTATTGTTTGAGATCTAACGATTTTTCTTTCTAAAGTTAACCTTGATAATGGCAGTTGCTAGTCTGTCGAAATATCGGATTGTAATGCAAAATAATACAAGGTTTATTCCCAAAAATATTAATTTATATATATATGGTTTCCACTTAAGGTACTCATGGATAATTGTATTTTATGTCAGGTAGAAACATTTCTCCCTGTGAATTATATATTTTTGCTTCATAATACTTGGAATTTAGAGGCCTATTTATTGTCATTCTATTTTTAATGGTATGGGGTCACATACACAGTATATATAGGCTTAATTTTGTAATGGCCTGTGTGTGTGAACATGTATAATGGATTGAGGCTGCTTTATTATTGATTGTTTATTTAATGCAAAAGTAAAATATATGTGTGCACATTTTGATAATTTATAGAATAATTATTAAAGTTCAGAGATGATTATTATAAGTAAATTTTTGTGAAATGTAATATTTAAAGTTACTAGGTGTCAAATGTACTATAATCTCACATTAAAAAAGTTGATGGCCATTCAAATGCATTGGTATTTAAACTTTATCATATTTGAACTCTATCATATATTTGAACTTTGTCTTATTTAAACTCTGTCATATTTCCATCATGTAGTATTTGAACTTTTATATTGAACTATATTATATTGTAAATAAACATTTTTTTGTTGAATGTTAGATTTGTTTCAACATTTATTTACTGTTGTTTGCTCTAGTGATTGATATTTTCAAAGAATGTTTGTTCTTCACAATCTAGAGGCAATATTAAATGTCTGAGTTATGGTACAACTGTGGTAGGCATTTTTACTTGGTATTATCACCAGTAAACGATTTTTTAGGCTATAGATTTAGGGACACCTTCTGGTGATGAATATTAGTATGCCTGCTATCCATTACAATATATAGATTTAAAAAATTTAATTTGGTCATGTGAAACATCTGAAATAGACTATTTTTTTATTATTAACTTTTTGTTCCTTTAAGCAATATATTTTGTTTTTAAGTGACAAAGAATACTATATAATAATAATATAACCAACTTCAAAAAATCTTCTATAAAATTTTCAATACTTATTTTTTTTCATATGTCAAATGCGTTGACTGGGAAGCCGAAACCGGGCCAGCTGTTTGGAAGGCAGCTATGCTAACCACTAGGCCACTAACGCTTGACTAAAATTTTCAATACTTTGTGATTTATTACTTTCATAATGATATAATTTTTCATTGCAAAATAAAAAAAGATCTAAGACTTGCCATCTTATGCATAACTAGAACTTTAGGAAATATTGGAAAATTAAAGATTGGCAGAAGCTGTATTATAAAGCTTAAATGCAAATTTCATTTTTTCAAGTATTATAAAATTTATCATGTATTTCCCAACTGATGCTATTGGGAATAAAATTGAATATTTGTTTAAATTTAATATACAATAATTTTAAATGATTTAATTAGAAAATGTAAAAAAGAACTTTTTAATATTCAACATTTTTGAAAGCAATTAAATATTTAATATATTTAAATGAATGGTGTTATTGGCATGAATTTAAATAATTTTATCAAACTGATTTTAAAGTATTTGAATTTAACTTACGTAGAAAAATTTGAAAAGAAAATTGATTTTTTGTTTAATAGGCAATAGTCACAAATTTATAATGACCTGAATTTTGTTAATGTGTCTAATAATGGGATACAAATAGTTTAGAAATATGTTTCGAATTATAGATTTAAATATGTATATGGAAGAAGATCTTAGAATGTGTTGTAATGGTTCGTGTTTTTCACCAGAAGAGGGGGAACATATCTCACTATGGTCAGGCCTAGGGTCTTCTAGTAGGATCCTGTGAATGACACAATGAAATACCTAGCCTATGATTGTATCTACCTCGAATGGTATAGCTCTAAGTTCACACATTAAATTTAGATACAATTTTGGCTACTTCATCCATATCTCACCCCTCTTTTGGGTTTTCTTACACCTCAGTATTCGAACTCAGGAAGAAATCTGCCTTCAGATTTTTTCAGGGGTGAATTTACACTAGATAGCAACTACCACACCTCCATACAGGTTCCAATTGATTTAAAGATCCATTCAAACATATTGATAAACTAGAGACCAGTTTAATCCAAATCAAATTAAAAATGTTTATTAAATAATAAAACAACAAATTCAAAACTTTTTAACATAATAAAAAGATATAATTGTGTGTATCAAGGATGTATTTCTACCATATCAATGATTAATGTGTTCACTATTCTAAACCTTACCCATGATAGAGATACATAACGAGGTACTAATTATTTACCAAGCAAATAAAGTTAATAAAAAAAATCAAAAAAATAATTATATTGACCATGAAGCTAACTAACTAATTTACAATATTATACAAGTGTATGTGTAATAGCCGTATCGTCCAATTCCAGTTATTGATATTCCATCTTCTTTGGGGACCTCCTATCTATATATGGTTTCCTACGGTTGATAGAAAAGGAAATCCATACAAGAAGAAATTAGTTCATTATAACATTTGTTTAATTTGGTACTTAATAAAGCAAACATTTGTCGTGTGTGTATATATATATGTGTGTGTGTGTGTGTGTGTGTGTGTTTACAAAAAAAATGATAGTGCATATTCAACCACCTGTTAGCTAAACTTATGTTTTGAATGGGTTTGATTTATAAGCTTGGTTACTTTTTAATTGACGAGCACAATCTTGTTTATCAAAGAATGAAATTTATTAATAACATTTAAAAAAAGTTAAGACTGAAGCTATAAGTAATAATGTGTACTATAATACAACAGTGCATAACCTTTGGGTCTGGCTCTCAAGGGGTCATAGAAAAATTATTGGGGTCATGAAAATTTTGAGAAGTTCTCATGTTGGATAATTTGCAGTTTTTTTCAAAGATCTTATATCAAATCATATGTACTGCAGTATAATATAAACATACTTATTTATATGTGATAAAACAACTTTTATTATTACTATCCTTATATACTTGTAATAGGATTGTAACATTTTATAATGGGTCCATAAAATTTCCGGCTGACTGGAGGTCGCTTGTGTAAAAATGTTGTGACTCACTGCTATGATATATGTCTTTCAGGTTTTTTATGCTGTCTTATTTTTGCAAGTGCAAAATTACATGAAGTTGGAAATTGTTTGAGACTTTTTATGGATTTCTGGCTTATTTAAGTATCAGACATCTAAAGATATTGGAAAGCTACTGCAAAACATTTTAAAATACGATAAAAATACTATTGCAGCTAAAATTAAGAATATGGTAGTTGTTAAAATTGATATTATTGCCTCATTAGATATGTCAGAATTGGATTTTATAAAGATTATTGAACAAGTCTTAATAAATACAAGTGTTTGTCAATATCTTATAAAATTTATTGTTGATTTTTTGGGGATTTATTGAAGATAATGTTATTGCTTCTTTTTCAGTTAAATATTACAAAATGTCTAAAGATTGATCCATAAGTCTGCTTTATAGTTGCATAAATTTGTAATTTTGCTTTGTCTACATATGAGAAAAATATTTTCAATAATTACAATTTTAAGGGCATTAAAATTTACAAAAAATATGTTGATGATGTTTTTGTTTGTGAATATCAAGATGTAATATATAGGGTATATGAGCACAGACTTACACATGACCCACCACTCTCCACTCTATCTCATAACACAGATGCACTTGAACACATATATGTTGAAAAGATAAATAATCACCAATATATGTATGTCATACTAAACCAGCTATCATCAATTGGTTCTCATTATCATCTCTACACATATATGAAATAAGTGTGCAGATATCAAGATAGTATAAATTGTCTTGTGGATGAATTAAACAAGTTATATGGTTTCAAATGGATTATTCAAAAAGAACAGAATTAAGCTATTATATATCTTGATTATGTTACAAGATATAATGGGTTATTAAATTACAAATTGGTTATTAAATCATTGCAAGAAAAGGGTTATATATATATATATATATATATATATTGTAACCGTCGGAATTGTTGAATGCTGTATTCCATTTAAATTGAAGAAAGAAGGCCCAAAATGTTGGTGCCAATTTGTAACTGATTGAATTGATGGATGAAGGTGATGGTTAGGATGATCAATCTGATCTGATAAAAAATCTAAAAATCCAATTTAAATTAATCTGGTCTAGCTCAATCGGGTCGCCGTTATGTAATAAACCATCACAAAGCACAAATAATCTCTCTTAAAGTTTAATTTACTTAAGTTATATGTGAAATGAAGGAATAATGAGACTATCTGCTCCAGACATCAACAAATCCATCACAATTACAACATAAATTGCAAAGAGCAGTGAAACCAACTACTATTGCCCTAAACAATAATATAGGATTAGGCTAACTACTTGATTGGCAATCTAATCAAAATCAAATCCAATTAATAACTAAAACAGATTCCAATATATATTTTATTAGCCTGTTACTGTTATAGTAATTTAAATCTACTTTATTATTTAAAGATGCTGCCTTTTTAACTTAATGGATAAGCTTCTAAGTACCTGTAATAGTACTTTACAAAACATTTGTTTACATATAGACATTATTTAAATATCAAAACAAAATAATACTTGAACCCAAATATATATATATCTATTTTAATAAACGCTAAATAGAAAGATAAACACTCGTGTCAATAAGCGATATATATTTCTTTCTACTTCAATCTCTAATTAATAATTTTCTGTGGGCATCAACTGGTTTTATTATAATTTTATAAACACTTTGAAAATTTATGCACTCACTTAAATGTTTAAACAAATTAATATACGTCTATGGTTTACTAAGAAGCTACAAAATAATTTATAAATAATTTATAAATATCTTCCAATAAAGTGCTGCTTAATTAGTGCTTCGTTTATGTTTAAAATAGAATACTTCACTGGAGTTTAATATCAACACTCTATTAGCTCATCTCAACTCTACAATGTCCAACCACATTACATAAAAGACATATCAAGTTTCTATTGATTTTATTCACCTGTAGTATTAATACAATCGTTTGAAATTTTAAAAATTGAATAAAAATTGACCGAACAATTAAAACATTTTATATTGATATTTATACAAATCAAAACAATATTCAATTAAATCGGTCAATGAAGTTTATTCTCTTCATTTTATAGGAGTTTAAGAAAAATATCCAAGACGAATTATTCTGAACCAAACGATAAAGTATAATCTATTTAGATTTTTATGACGGAATCAGACAAACATGAAATGATTGACTTTGTAATATTAACTAAGATAAATGAGAATATGTATATATAATATTCGAATGCAAATATAAATATAAAATTCATATGGAAACAAAATAAAATACTAATAAGCAAAACATACCTTATCTATATTCCAATGCAACTGAGTTTGAATCTTGTTACTTAAATAGCTACGCCGTCTTATATAATCCAAATAAAACAAAATAATTAACCTAGTCTTGATATTTAAATTAACTCAATTTATTAGATTATAGAAAAGAAAATTGGCAATATTAATGATAAAATACATCGGAAATGACTTTATATTTTAGATTGTTGACTAAATAAAATGATCAAATTGCTATGTGTATCTCTGAATATGTTGCAATAACGATAACGACAAAAAAAAATGAATGAGTAAATGACGGGAAAGGCTTTTGGATATTTTACTAAAAAAATTTTTACATATAACCGATACCAAAAAAAATGTGAAATAGGAGGGTATCAAAATCTATTTGTTTATCAAAATAATAACGGATAAATGAATATGAAATAATAAATATATTTGAGTCTTTCCGATCATCTTCATTTAATAAATTATATTACTTTTAGAGATAATAAAAAAATCATTCCCTTTTATTACATATAAAAAAATTAATACACGCACATTTTATATAAAAAAAAATCATACCATATATATATATATATGAGTCTGTTCGTTCACTATTTATTGGCCCATTGATTGACTTCAGTTCTTATGGTGTAAAGAGAAGTTTCTTTGTCAGAAATAATAATCGCAAACTTTATAAGGCTTCACTAAAAGTTTTCTTTTTCCGTCCGAAGAGGTGAGTGCGCTTTGATTATCCCTTTTATGATGTGAATTGATCTAGTGGATTCCTGTTCCTTTACTTGTGAGACGATGTTTACGCAAATCCATTTTTTTTTTTTTTATAAAGCATTTTTTTTTTTATATTTTATAGGTTTTTTTTTTTTACTTTGCTGCCGGAAACTTTTTGCAACTGCCCGCTAAATGATTGAAGGGGCAGATAATTCCACTATTTTTCCATGTTTTATGGTTTTACACACAAAAAAAAATATTGAAAAAACTTTATTTGTTAAGACAGAAATAGGTCTGTCCTTGACTATAGCAAAATGATGAAGAAGATCCTGTTATATTCTGTCGCATCTTTTTTATATGTTCTCTTTCTGACGTTTTTTTCGTATCTTGACGACCATTCAATATTACTCAAAAAAAACTCAATTCTATCAATTTTCTTATAGTGGTTTTCGCACGGTTTTGGGGTAAGTTCGGAGAAAAAGATACATGAAAATTAAATCCAAATTTGATTACAATTTTTTTATTATTTACAAACCAAAATACAAAATTGATATAATAACCTTTTAAATTATTGATAAACATCAATAATTTACACATATCTATATTTTTTTAATAATAATATTTTTTAAATTAATTTATAAACAAATATACACAACATAAAAAACATTAAACTGTATGTAATAATGTTACTATGGTGACTGCTTTCATATATGAAATATATAAAATAATATCGATCCTATTTAGTTAAACTTATATTGTACTGAATTGTTTATTTTTTTTTTTTATATATATACCTGGATCATCAATTTGAACATTCACAATATATATATTATAAATTAGAAGTATCAGTTATGCATAAGATGACAAATCTTAGATCTTTTTCATTTGATGTGAGAAATTATATCATTGTGAAAGTAATAAATCATAAAATATTCAAACATTTATAAAAGAGTTGATTGAAGTTTGTTATAATATTATACAAAATTATTGTATCTTATATCAATTTAAAAAGAAAGATACTATTTTGAAATTCTAAAAAAATAATGATAAAAAAATGGATATCAATTCCATATGTTTCAAATGCTCATGCTAAATTTTTTATATATATATAGATTTATACACTGTTTCATTTTGTGATACACATAATGTTAATAGATTGATAAATAATTTTAAAAATATTATAGCTTTTAAACAAAAAACTAATATTGTGCATCAAATTTTGTGTAAATGCAAGACTTCATGCATAGATGGAAAGCAGTGTAGTCTTGACAAAAGGTTAAAGAGTATCACTTGTTATGTAAATGTCTAAAAAATAAGAGTAATAATGATTTAATAATAGCATCTGATTTTTTTTGATTATGAAAAAATGTGAGAATACTCTCAATTTGATCTGAAAAATACTAAAATTTTTCATGAGGAGAGAAACCATAATAAAAAAAATTAAGGAGGCAATTTTGATGGAAATAGGATATCTTTAATTAATGAACAACATGCTAATGTTAAAATTTATGAATCTTGGGACATGACATGATAATGCTTGCTTCTTCCAAATTTGAATTTAGATAGTTTTCAATTGAAGAAGGTTAAGAAATTAACCGAAAGTAATCCTCTGCTTATCATAGTTGTTTATAGAATATATTATGAATGTTATAATTTACTATTTTTATTACAATAGTTATACTATAATGAGAATTTTATTTTATTTATATTTCTTTTCTTCTATAAATTGATTATATACATTTACCGTTAAACATTATAATTTGTCAATGTTCTTTTTTAACACAGGTGCACTTATTTGTCCTCAATATTTTTTTAATTTTGCTTTATTAAGGCAAAAAATATGTCAAATATTTTTTTAGAGCAAGTGAATGATGCTTATCTTTTTGATTATTGATGGTATGAACTATTTTAGATAAGAGTTTTTATGTATCATTTTAATTGTAATTTTATGCACAAGCCTTCTGGCATCCATTGATTACTCTAGCTTGCTGTGTGTGGCAATATATATAATGAGTTTTGCCTGTTTTAATTTAATAAATCTGTTATCAAAACTTCAGTTTTAAAATTTATCTATCAAAATTTGCAATTTATGAATATATATAAAATTAATATAACTTTTAAAATATTTAAATTTTAATGGTTTAAATAAATTTAAAGTATATTTCATACCAATATTTATTTTTTCAAGTTTATTGCATTTTTATGGTTTATCTTTGCATAATGTAAATGAAGTTATATGAAAATTGTATTTTCAATCAAATGGAAAAAATAATAATAATGGTAAGCATGGAATCACATGAATTAATACACATTTCATCAATATTTTTCCTACTCATGTGCTAGGTTTAATATGTTATTTATTTTTTGCATGATATTTTTATGCATTGTCCATGAAACTAAATCTACTATGTCTTCTATTATTGATTAGAATCCATTTTCAATTTTTAGATAAATTTTAATTAATGAGTTTTTAATGAACTGTTAATTCTAAATATAATAGATAGATATCAGTAGCCACCATGCTAAAAAATTTAAACAGAAGGGTGTCTTCAGCTAATGCAAATTAAAAAGATAGAGGTTATTATGTTGAGCAGAGTTGAAAATATGTTAGCATGCTTCATCTGTGTTGTTTTTATTTATAATTTGAATATGAAATTTATTTAGTTTTATTATTTAAATTTTATAACATTATAAATTTTTATTTCTCAACATGTAGATGATACTTATATTTTTAATTTTATTGAATTTTTTCAATTTATTAAAACAAATTAGTCTAGCAAAACTTTGTTGAATAAAAATGGATCATGCCAGAAACTGACAAAACTATTCTAATTTTTTTTTGTGTGTAAATCTAATTTTATTTTTTAAAGAATATTTCTATTATTTGAACTTATGCTTCAACAAGATACCTATAAAAAGTATAATTTTAGGAAGAATCATTATTTATTCATTCCAACACATATTTATAACCTGCAGGCTAATCAAAACCTTTTATTTTTGATAGTTTATTTCTATTTATTTCTGTTTATTGGTCATTTTTATTTATTTATGAAATTATTATTTTATTTTTTGGACTAATTTTATTAAAATTGTTAAAACTCAAACTTTCACACGACCCACCACTCTCAGTGCCATCTCATATTGCTGACTCACCTGATCACACATTGCTAGTTTAGCATGAAATACATATATTGGTGATTATTTATCTTTTCAACATGTGTGTGATCAGGTGGGTCAGCAATATGAGATGACACTGAGAGTGGTGGGTCGTGTGAAATTCTGAGTTCGAACCCTGCATATATTACATATATAAATGCAGGTTTAAGCCTGTTCAATGTATTAAAATTGTTAAAGTATATATAGTTTAATAGTCATTGTGCTATATCTCATCTTTTTAATAGTTGTCTGGAATAATATTATGAATATATATTTATACCTTAAAAATATATATCAAATGAATCTAATTAATAAAAACTCAGATCATTATTCTAACATGGATAACAGATGTTTAGAGCTTGAGTATATATATTGTAGATCAGAGTGTTTATTTTATGTCAAATGGTGATTTATAATATTAAAATTCTCTTCTCACTTATTACAAAGTATTTCAGTGCCAATAACAATATTACACCAATATCATTAATTCTTAAAAATAAACAATACAACTTCATAAATATCTTTTGAAAACTTTTTAATCCTATCTTTTTTATATAGCTTTGCAAATGTCAATTTCATAATATACCTTTGTGTTAATATTTTGGTATGTTAAACGCCCAATCAATTTTGCTTGATTTCTATAATTTTTATAATAACATAACTAATATCACTTTATACTCAGCTATATTTTTTATTAATAAGTGGTGGTACTAAAAAAATTGTGTTAAGAAGGTGGCAAACTATCATTGAAAATAATAAAGAATTACTATTTGATTGCAGTACTCTATTACCTGGTTACTCAATCTAACTTTGGGCCCAAAGTTGCCATCTATTCAACCCAAACGTTGTTATAATAATTTTTACAGCATTTGCTTTTTTGTGAATAATTGTAATTACAGCTCTGGATTTCTGCTGTAAAATTTTGGGTTTAAGGAGTATAGTCAAGTAGCTTGAAAAAGCAAGTGGAGTCTACCTAAATTTACTACATACACATGTATGTGCACATAGTTTAAAAAAAAGTAAAAAGAATTTTTTAGAAACAAGATTTAAAAAGATCATAAAATTATATTTAAAATTATATATTTTATGTTTATTTAAACAATATACTTTAACAATTTTTAATTTGAAGTAAGAAAAGCACATTGGTTTTTTTTAATATTTTTATAAACAATATTTTTGGTACATCTTCTCTTACATTAATTAACTAAAAAGAGAAGAATATTAAAATACTTTTGTGTGGAGATGAAGATATGGAGATAATAGATAAATGATCCAATTAAGGACTTAGAACAATAGAAAAATAAATATAAAGGAAAACATATTTTTGGAAAACAAATGTATTTTCAAAGTATTAGCCTATAAAAAGACATTAGAAAAAAAAAATGGAGCCATTTTTCAATTTGACTTTGGATGGGATTGAAGTCACAGTAAGTTAAGTAGCAATTGAAAAATAAAAAATTGCAAAGTTATTAGCATATTCTCCACCATCTGCTAAAAGATAGTAGCTTGGCTAAGCTATCAACATTTTTAAATGAACCATTGAATCATAATCATGATTAGCTAAATAATTGAAAATCACTTTGGATCACGTGTCATGGATTTCTGAAAGAATAGCTATTCCCACAATCATGTTTCTTTCACAAACCTTATCAGGAATGACATCATGAAGTTTTGTTAAAAGCCCCTGAATTGCCTAGAAAATTGTTACAATTATAATATATAGAATCAAAGCTATGAAGAAAAATTAAATATCCAATTGTGAATAAATATAGCTAATAGAACTGTTGAATTTAAACAAATAAATTTGTCCAGTAATAGTATAATTTTCAAATTTATTATATATCTTTATAATTAAAAATGAATAATATTTAAGTTTTCTTATTTAATTAATAATCTTTGTTTTCTTGTATTAAATATGTATATGCCAAAATAAGTTTTTGAAATTAGTATATTATGTACACACGTATGAATACAGATTAACTACAACATTTATTTTTAAAAGAAAGTTTATCAATTGTTAGTTTTAAATAAACATTTATTTATTTTTAATCTGTATATACATCTGTTTCAAGTGTATTCTCAAAATAATTATTTTAAGAGACTTTAAAGCAATTTGCTTTTTATTCTTGAAAAGAAAATTAAGAAAATGAATCTTTAATTATACAATGGTTAATTAATTTTCTAAAACTTTCAAAATTATTTATTGAATGATTATTAGTATTTATTAATTGATTTTATCTTAATGAATTTTCTATATTATCATTAATTAAACTGTATCATCTATATTAGTATTAGAACAGGAGTAGTTAAATAGTGGCCTGATGGCCATAGCCGACCCACTAAGAGTTTTTATGCGGCCTGCCAAGACAATCAGAAAAATCCCCCTTGAACTGAGATTTCCTTCCTATGCCCGACCAAAGGTTCATCTCGTATTTTTCACTAGGATGGCCACGTCAACACACATGCGCAGTATAGATAAGATGTGCAGTGCTTAGCAAATATAAACATTCCAACTTTAGTGAAACTATGAACCCTCAGAAAAAATGTAAAATGGGTGATGAATGTCGTGTGTTTAATGAAGAATGGACAAACCAATATTTGTTTGGTAATGCAAGAAATAAAGCAGTGTGTTTATTGTGCCATGAAAAAAGGTGCAGCCCTCCACTAACCTTCACATCCACAAAGTGACCTCCAATGTGGCCCTCTGCCAATCCCTGTGGCTCCAAGCTAAAACAATTGCCCACCCCTGTAATAGAGTATATTTTGTCCAGGTTAGATCTAGTCAAAAATAAAAGGAAATGAACCACATTAAAAAGGGGTCTGCAAGCTGATGTTTTTCTTTAGCTTAATCAATAAATGATGTATATTATTATATACCTCTAACTAATGATATAGTGCCCTTAAGGTATATGATGAAAAATGTGTTAAATACATAATACAAAATAAGCACCCATCAAATAATTCTGTGTTATTTTGACAATATAATTAATATATTCTTCTCTTTGCTTTTATTTCAAATATATAAAGTATTGTTAAGGCTTGTGTCTCTAATATTTAAACCCTAGATCACTTCCTGTTATATACTATCTATCGTCCCCCCATGTATTTAGGTACATATAAATAGTGCTCCAAGTGATGGTTATTATTTAATTGATATAAATCATTATCTGACCTGCATTGTGTTTTATGATCATTATCTCTGGTTGACCCAGCTATTTTACCATATTTTTATTCATTTAGATTTAGTTACACAACTGTAGATATGAATACATCCATATGCCTTGAAAAATAAGATATACCAAGATAGTTTTATGAGATTGGAAAGTCTGATAAATTTTATGTTTTCAGAATTCAAAGTGATTTATTGTAATTTTATTCCCAGGGAGATGATAGTGATATTATCCACATAATAGAGATAAAAATCAAGAAAAATATTATCAATAAAATGTAAAATTTATGAGAGTCATTAAACATATAGAATAATAAATTGGGAAAATACAAAAATATTGGATAGAGAAGAAAAGATACAAAGAAGAAAATTTAAAGAAGCTGTTCACATGACAATGGCAAAAAATCCCACAAGCCAACCAAGTGTGACTATAAATAATGTATGGAAACCACTAATCAACTTTGCTCTTAAGGAAAAAGTGGAGAAATCAGGAGGAACCTCATGGATAAGTATATGAAATTACTACAGACTGTTGCCTTTGGCAGGATGGCTCAGTTGGTTAGAACATTATCTTAAAATTCAATACTCAAGAATCTAAGGGTCCAGTCAAATCCCATGCTAGTACTGTCACTGGTCAGGCCAGCAATACTTGAAGAAGAGGGGAGAAAAATACCTCTCAAAACATTGTGCATATACTAACCTGTTTGATGTGCTATTACTAACAGTTGAATGTATTTGGAATATTTAAATAAAATTAATTTTTTCTAAGGACATTCAATACACAGATTTATGGAAATAGTCCAATATAAAAATATAATCAAAGGAAGAAGTTTAGTTTAAAAAAAAGCAAGCATCGGATAATATTTAGAAAGGATTTCTGAAAACTGGCTCCTAAAATCTTTATAGTATATTTAAAAAGTAATAAATTTAAAGTGTTTTAAGTAGAATCTATAATATTTATTAATCATAACAAATGCAGCTAAAAACAATGATTAATGAGAAACTTGGCATCATGATGAAAATTATCTAAGAAATTAATAATTGTTCATATTTCATGAGATACATAAGAACAGAATGAGGAAAAAATGTAAGAAAGATATTGAAACTGAAAAATCAAAAAATTTCAAACCTAAAAGCAATTAATGGAAGCACTACGGAAGAACATAGAAAGGATAAAGAGACTATAAAACAATACAAACACCCATTCAAAATCAGAATCATATCATAACATTACCATAAGTGAGACTAATGAAACTTGGATTTAGTTTGCAAAACACCCAATTTTATCTATTGTGAAATTATGTATGTGGAAAAATCTAAAAATGAAATGGTATTGAATTCCTCAAATTAAGATAACAAATCCATCTTAGATGAGGTAAGTAATATTGCAGATAATTAGAAGAATGCATTGTCTAAGAATTACCATGATACTTCACTAATTGTTCTGTAGATGATGTGCAAGAAGAAAAAGCTAATATATAGTACAATTATGAAGTTAAAATTAATACAGAACATATGAATAAGTCAAATATTTTTGATACAAATCAGTATAATGTAATTTCAAATACCATCAATGAAAATAATGTGGATGTTAAAAGCATACGTAAAGAGAATATTGCTATAGAAACTGCAGCAGAGATTGTTACTATGTCAAAAATAGATGATAACATTTATTAAGACTTTCAAGTTAAGTCAGTCTTTGCTAAAAAGTTTACATTAGTATTGAAAATTGTGGAAAAGGCTAAAATAAAATTAGAAATTATGGAAGCATTGAAAATTAATTCACGCTATATATTACAGTGAAACTAAAGCTACAATCAACACTAGACTGGCTTAACACCTGTACATTTACAACATAGCTCAGAAGAACAACAATACATCCTCTGTATTTTTGGATCATGCTAAGCAATCCAGACACAACTTTACACCTGTCAATCCCATAATCTTATGCTCAGAATCAAATGATCATAAAAGAATAATAAAAGAAGCATTCTATATTAATGGAAACACCCATGTTTTCAATAGAAAAGATACTTGCTTCGAGATCTCAAAGAAATGGGCTATGTAACATTAGCTTATTTAAATATTTGCATATATTTCACTATACATTTTATGATGGCTATGAATATGAGGCATGGATCCTCGAAAATGTTAAGCCTATAGATTTTAATATTTAATTTGTATCTTCTTCTCCACTAAAACTTACTTATAAATAAGTGTTTTTTTGTTTACATAATTTCTAATTTTATTTTAGCCATTTCCTCAATTTTCAATACTAATGTAAACTTTTTAGCAAAGACTGACTTAACTTGAAAGTCTTAATAAATGTAATTATTGACAAGAGTCAGAAATTTAGTTTGTAGATTTTTTGATACTATATTTTAGAATGTCATGATTGTATAAATAACCATAGAATGAAAAGGAATAAGTTGTGTCAGATAAATGTTTTATTATTTGAATGTTATATGTTGCAGTCATAGTTTCAATGTGTATTTTGCAATTTTTGAATGAAACCCTCATATTTTCTATTTTAGTTTTAATATTATGTTGAATAATTTGACGATAACTATGAAAATTATTATTTTTATACAGCACCCATTTCTGAATACTTGGCAAAAACTGGTCTTTTATTAATATTGATTTTTAAAGATAATGTACGGAATACATGGGTGGTCTGCTAACGTAATAAGTGGCATGAAGACAAGATTAGCATAGGTAGCAGACTTCCCTTTTTATAACATTGTTTATTTGATCTTGTAGTATTGTTTGCATGTTGCACGTTTTAGACAAACTATGTGTCAGTTATTTTTTTAGTATGAAGTCTTTTTTTTTTTTCCTGGATGATTATAACTGAAAGTAGAACAAATAAATTTAAATGATAGTAGAATTAGCAAAAAAAAACCTCTTAAGATTTTTTTTTTTTTCAGAATTATTATATTTGACTCTATTCTGGTACCATTTATTTCAAGCCTGAATAATCACAAACCGTAAATGATAATTCTATTATAATCACATTCAGATTAGTATTTGGAATATGGCTTTTGTCAGATAGAAATTGTGTCTAACTTATGGCCTTCACCCATGATGATTATGGTTTCGAAGGTCTTAAACTACAGTTATCTTAAAGTTAAATTATCTATAGAAATAACTTCCGTTATTTTACATTTTGAAAAAAAAATCTTTTTCTTGAAGGCTTTATACCTAAAACTGTGGCAATAACCCTCTTATAAAAATTAATGTTAGCAATGTTTTACATGTATTATTACTGAAATTAATTACCAAAATAATATGCCAACAAAATATCACATTCTAATCAAAGAGTGGACTATACCTATAATTTTATAAAATTGAGTTCACTAAAAGTTATTGATATTGATCTAAAGCTTAGCAAAATATAAATAATTTAATTTGGATTCAAAACTATATGATGTTTTTGAATTTCAAATTATTAGCTTAATATTTTTGTGTCATAGCATCAGCTGGGAAGCGAACCCGCTAACCCGGGACAACTGCTTGTAAAGCAGCTGTCGCTTATTAGCTTAATATTACCAAAGAGTCTGTCAAGATGTATAAGAATCAAAGCTCTTCATTGACAAAGGCCAGTATTCAGAAACTAATTAAGAGATATGAATACAATACTGTTATCTAGCGTCTATTGATTACCAAAACTTACTATATAGATGGATTTGAAGTAATAGAATGATTCAATTATGAAAGAAAGAAATGCATAATGAACAACTTACGCAGTGTACTAGTTATGTAAATATCCAGCTTGTGATATTATTTATATAAACAAAGAATTAGTGTGCTATATATCTGGGTAATTTTTTCTTTAAATAGTCCCTAATCTTCTTTTTTTTTAAAGAGTGAAAATAATTACAACATTGCAAAATATATTTTTGTATTCAGCTAATGAATAATTTTAAAATTTGGAATAATGGAATTTAGAAATGCTTTTATACCTAGCATGCAAAAAAAGGTTGGAATAAATATCAATTTTTTTAGTTTTTATTATAATTATAGCTGCCATATGTAATCCTAAGAAACGACAAACATTGATATTTTTTATATAAGTAAAGCAATTTATTTAACTCTCTATTTTTTAATTAATCTTGTCCTAAAACCGGTTCATAGATTTTTTAAGAACAAACAAACAAAAAAACATTCCCAGATTAAAAGTATCGGATTTGAATTTCATCACTACATAAATGTAAAAGAACTGCCACCGCAAGAGATTTACATAAAATTTAACTTTGGTTAGCTCTGAAAAAAGTAAAAGATGAGACTTGTTATTTTTGAAAAGTGTGAAAGAAGTCTGCAAAATATTATTTTGTTATTTATGTTAATTAAATTTTTAGGAAAACAATTCAATCTACAAACTCTAAACCATTTGTCTACTATCATATATATATATTTTCATCTAGCATTGTATAGTTCTTTTTCCTTTATCTTATATTAGTAAATCCTCTTTCATTAATTGCAATCAATAGTTTATCCTCATTTAAAATGACATAAAGACATAAACAAACAAAAAAACTTTCTCCAAAATAAATGTTCATATTTTCTCTTTCATGTCTTCATAAATCACTATTATAGTCCAAATTCTTATACTATTTTTGCTTTTTTTTCTTGGTATATATATTTTTTATTCTTATACCAAGTAATAAAACATTCAATAGTTATATCATGGATCTTTTTACTTTGTATACATTTTTTATTTTTACATAATTCTAAAGTACTTTTTTATTTATATCCATTTTCCGTAAGTCTACCTTTTTTTCTAACCATGTTTATCTACCCTCTTTTTTTATTCTCACAATTATGCTTCCGAAATATATTCTTTCTCTCTCTCTCTCTATATATATATATAATATAATTCACTGTCTGTATTTCTTCAAATCAATATGCATAATTTTATAATTGAAAATTTATAAATACAGTAATTAGATATTTGTAAAGTATAACTTTAACATTTTTATCCACTTATGAGTGCTTTTGACTATCCTCGTAGTCTTTGTCAACTAACACTTTGAAAGGCTAACCTTCTCACAGTTCTGTGATCTTAACATTTGCTGCCTGTCTGTTAATTAAGTCTTGTTTGTATTTGTATATTAAAATAGTTTCCTTTATTTTCTTTTTTTCAATTTGCAATATTTTTATATTTGAAGTTAAAACTATAAATACATGACTTATTATGACCATAATAATATTCAATTATAAGATTATATATATATGCGTGTGTGTCTTTTTTTTCTTTCTTTTTATAATTACATAGAAATAAAGTATTTATTAGTTTTGTTTATTTTAATAAACCATTCAATAGTTATATCATGGATCTTTTTACTTTCTATATATTTTTAATTTTTATATAATTCTAAACTATTTTTTTAATTTATATTCATTTTCCTTAAGTCTACCTCTTTGTTTCTAACCAAGTTATCTGTCTTCTTTTTTTATTCTCACAATTATGCTGAAATATATTCTCTCTATATATATGATTTTTTTTCTTTTTTTTTACTTATTAATTTTTCTTATTTTAATACTTTTTAGTTCATCATGCTTATTTATCTCTGCTTATAACCAATTAATAAATACAATATTATTTTATTTTCATTCATATATTGTAGTATTTCAAACATTTTAATTTTGCTTTTAATTTTTCTCATTAAAACAAAAAGTGCATTTCCCTTAAATGTCATCATTTACTGTTCACAATTTACACTCAATGCATACATACTTTCTTTTGAATTTATCTAAAAATTTCTGAATTTTCAAACCAATGCAAAATGCATCTTTTTCAAATTAAAAGCAGATGCCATAACTTTTTTCCAAATTATTCTTTCTGTCACATTTATTATACAAAAACATGACAAATTTTTAACCATTCTCACTTTTCTTGATTTTCTTGCAGTTTTAATTTTTAACTATCCATGTAATTTTATTTCCCATTTAATACAGTACCCGATTCATTTTTCACTTTTTATTTTCCCCATTTATTACTAATATCTTAATATTTAACACAGCATTATGCTGTTGCACATGTGGTTTGAAGATTTTAACTATAAATGAATGAATACTAACACTCAACCACATGATAAAGTCTTTGGAAAAGACAAATTCTGTCTTTTCCAAAGACTTTATCATGTGGTTGAGTGTTAGTATTCATTCATTTATAGTTAAAATCTTCAAAGCGCATGTGCAACAGTGTAATGCTGTGTTAAATATTACAGTTTACCAACATCACGCTATAAAAAATGATTTATTTACATAAATCTTAGTTTTTTTTTCTTCACCTAAATTTAATCTTTATATTTTTCACATCTATGCACATTTCTTCTATAACATCTTCATATATTTTGCACTATTTGCAAAAATATATACATATATATTTTCAAATGAAAGGGGCACCATGTGATATTCTTATAGGTCTCATTATGGGAATCCTTATTCTTGTTTCCAGTCTGTTCATATTATCTTTGTTATCTTAAAAATAAAATAAATAATGAAAACTCCTATTTTAATCCAATTCAGATTTATCCCTTATTTATCATTCATTACTATCAATCCTTTTAGAATATTGTTCCTAAAACTTTTACACATTCCTAATTTATCAACATTAAATTGTGATCATTATTATACCCCTTTTTTCTTCCTCTAATTTTCTATTTCTCTTTCTCATTTCTCCTTATCTATCGACATAAATTCTTCCCTCAACTAATAAACTCCCTATTATATATGCTGCTAAGATTTTATTCTTTCTTATCCACCCTTTTCAATAATATCTTATTCATATCTTCACAAATTTCATTAATATGAATAGTCAAATTATCTACTATCAATATTTTACACAATTATTTATCAATTCATCAAGAGCCGAGTTCTATTATAGCACTACCTAATGTATTTTTTCCAAATTTAACAATATAAACAAGCATTCAATTTTAATTAAACTGATGTTAAATTAATTTGTTTTTTGTTTTTGTTTTTTAGTAAAACAACATTTAGTAGCATGTAGTAATTTTTTTAAAGCTGTTTTTAATAAAATAAATATTAATTTTACAAATATTTTTTTAAACTTAAAAATCAATAGTTTCAAGTTTATTTTTTATTTATTGATGTAAAAATATTTTTTTATTGAATTCATTATATGGTATTATGTTCACTTATTTGGGGGAAGTCAACATATTTCAAATGCCGTTATTTTTTGCTTTGTGAAAATTAAAAAGATTTAAAAAGTTTCAACAATTATAGCAAGTTATAAAACATATTTATTTATAATCTTGGCAAACATTTTTATGTCTTGTTTTAATTTTAAAAACTAATAGATAATGATGGTATAATTATGATATGAAGTGAAGTGTATTAAAATACGGACTAATATGGTTCTAATGTTACTTAATAGTATTACACATCTGCGTTTGCAAAAAAATATGTCGTACTTTAGTAAATTATGTAAGTTTTATAATAAACAAAATAAACTAGAGAATTTACAGAAGTGAATTCGGTCAAAAAAAAAATCATAAAAATGCTCTAATTAAGTTCATCTGGTTTATAGTTTCTTTTAAATACTCAGAGCCAACTTTAATCTATAGCTAATGGTATCTAATCTGGAGTATTTGTTACTAGAAGCGGTAAGATACTTTTTTTTTATTGCACTTCAGTTTGGTATGATGGCATTTATTAACACTATAGTAATCATAAATATAAGAAGGTCATATGGAAAAAACCTTTTATAAAGTCCGTTTTTTTAAAAAAAAAAAATGCTTAGCCGATTTTCGACTATTATAAATCGTAGACGCATCATAAATTGGAAAGTGGGAGTGGCATGGCGTATCTCAGGTGACAAAAACTCTATCAATAAAAAAGAATCATATATACCCCACTCAAAAAGATGGTCTATTCTCCTTAGTTAATTTCATATCTAAATTTTATGTAAATAAACAATAACAGCATATATATATACCCACTCCCACTTTTCAATTTATGGATGTCTATGACTAGTAATAATCGAAAGTCGGTTAATTACATACTGTTTCAAACAATAAAAAATTTTAAAAAGTGATTTTATGAAAGCTTTTCTATTGTCTTCTATATTTATGATTATATTAATCGGATAGTTCAATTTTTTTTTATAATAACAATATAGTAGTAGTAAGTAAATTTAAGTGTGAGATTTTGATAAAAGAATCTTAAACTCTTACTGTCAAAAGATCATTAATTAAATAAAATAAATATTATAGAGTTTTTTTCTTTACTAGAGCAGCTTCAATCTTATGGAAATATTGACTGCTTCATTGATGCACAGATTTAACAAGTTAGACAAGATTTAGAAATCTTCAAAGTTTAGTAGTCCTACAAAATTTGTATTGTTTAAGTTAATATGAAAAGGTTAATATAATACAATAAGATTCAATCGCACTGAGTTATTTTGGCAGAATAATAGTTCTAACACTTTCAAGAACTCAAGATCAGAATGAAAATTGGAACTAGTAATATATCAGTGCAGTTCATTGGTCCATCAGTGAGAGCCAATATTATGTCTTGTTACAGAATTACATTAAAATGAGTAGCACTGTTTCTGTACGTGGAAGTTATAGTTAATTACACATTCCCATTAAAAATTGTTTGCATTTCTTATATAAAAACATTGCTACACATATTTTATTGCAGCACAATGACCTCAATAGTTGTGCATGCATGTGTGATAGTGGTGTTGCTGAATAAATTTGTTCTAAATGTAAATTCTATTGTGCATGCTGGGAATTGTATAACTAAAGTATCAAGATTGATTGAGTTTGTTCAGTCTTTGAAAGAGTAATGCATAAATTTGCTAATGTAATTTTTTACACACCAATTGTTTAAATAATCCTACTTCTATTTAATTTTTAGTGCCCTTAGAGTCATATTGGCCAAAATAGAATTGTGTGAGTTGTATTTTTTTTTGAATGTGCATCCTGTATAAAAGCACTCCACTTCCAAGTTCATATCACGCCTTTGTGTATAAAGTTTAGTTATGGAAGTTTAGAATTCGACATGAAATTGCTCATTTATTCAAAGTTTTAGGTCTCTAAATATTAAACTTATTAAAAACATTTTATCTTCAGTACAAGAACATTACCTAACTCATATGATGAATGAAGACAGATTTTTATTTATTTATTTTTAAAGCATCACTGTCTTATTCACGTTTTTTTTGGAAATGATATATACGAGGTTAGACTAATTAATTTTTTATTATATTTTTGTAGAAATGAATTCCTTGAATATTAAATTCCAGCTGAATGCAGAACTACTTACTAAGATATTATTTTGAGAATTAAGGTCATTCAGATTATAAAAAATTGGATGTGAGTGCATATAAAATTGAGGAGAGAGAGAGTAGCATTGTTAAAGAAGAGAGATCAGAAACGGACAATGTATACTATGTAGTAGATATGCTGTATTTATTAAAATAGCTGGCTTTTTTTTATTGATTTATATTAAAATTTAATATATTTGGACAGTTCATCACTTTTTAAAATATTCCATATTAATTGCTACTATTTTATTATAATATTGTATATGTATAATGAATTGGAAATTTATAAAGTTTTTAAAATAACTAGTTAGAAACACTACATTGTGAATGTTACTTAATGTCAGTTTGAATTAGGCTGTAGAAATCTCTTCATAGATTTGGTGCTGAAACATGTAAATGTCATTATCTGTATTTGTGATGAGTGTAATTCGAGCTCCAGATAAAATGGTTTTATTTTTGCTGTGGATGGATGATAATGTGAATGAAATGTTTAAATAAAACCCAATATAAATAATGCTATGTAATAATATCTTTGGCAGAAATTTTAATAATAATAATAATATAAACCAAAAAGGATAAGACGATCCTGGTTAGTTTTCTGGGAAATGGAGAGATCAGTACTGAATAAGGATTCAATAAGCATTACTCTTGCAATTTATCCACTACTTTGAACACTTTTAGCGAAAACCTTTTAATGTATCTATATGCAGACATAAACTACATTTCGACTGTCCTGCAGTCTTCTTCAGAGCCACTTTGTTTAAATTTTTTTAGAAGTAAAAAAACATTTAAAAAAAATTAAAATAAAGTGGCTCTGAAGAAGACTGCAGGACAGTCAAAATGTAGTTTATGTCTGCATATAGATACAAGAAAAGGTTTTTGCTAAAAGTGTTCAAAATAGTGGATAAATTGCATTTGTAGAAGATATTACAGCAAAATGAAGGAAGTGGTGAATTTGGTAATATTTCTAAAGCATTACTCTTGTTTACTCAAACTTAAAATAAAATGGTAGAGCTGGGTTTTTTTTTTTGCAATTCATGGATTTTTTTTAAAAAAAAAAAAAATTAAGAATAAAAAAGAAAGGTGCTAGTAATATCTTTTACAGTGATAATTTGCTGGTTTGGAAATGGATTTGGTGTTAATTTTAGTTGTAATAGAACTTATTTACTTGATTTTTTTTTTAACAAAAAAGCTAAATTATTAAGGAAAGGGGGATTTTTTTTTTAAAGATCTAAAAATATTGAGGTTTTTAGTGTTGGAAAATATTGGTTTCTGGTGCTCATTTAGTTGAGGACATTTTAATTTGTGATTTATTTTTTCATAATCATAGAAGATAGTTAAATAATGACAAGATAAAGGCAACAACTAATCATGCTGTTAGTTGCTATGATGGTCATGGAATATTCAGTGCCTGGTTTGTTACAGCTTATCTTGATTCAGGGACAGATTGACTTTCTTCTCTATGTCTATGCTAAACTCTACAGCATAGTAGATTAATGAAAGCAAAAAAATTTTGAAACCAAGGGTTAAGAAAACCTTTTTTTGCAATGAAATAATGATAATAGTTATTGATGATAATGTATGTCTTTACATATAAACACATACACTGTAAATAAAACATTCATTTCAAAGAAATTATAAATCTTATTTAAACTATTTCAAATAGGAAGCATGAATGTAAATATGCAAATATGCCAGAATTCTTTAAAAAACAATCTTTTACTACATGTATTTTAATTTCTTGACTATGTTTTCATTATCTTTAGTATAGTCAGTATTTGCCTGTAAATATGTTGATATTAAATTACTCATCATAACTTGGATAAAGATACACTTTTTTACATTTTGTTTTATAATTGTTTCCTACTGCACCCACTGCATTTAGTTAAATATAAGTATATTGTCTATATTTAACTTATCTTTTCCTTTTTTGCATCACCTTAATTAATTAATTAATTAATCCATTTTTTATAAAGATTTTATTTTTTGTACAGTGCTTACATAACACCCTTTACCTCAACAGTTTTGATAGCCCCTGCAATCTTCTTCAGAACTATAAAATATATATACACCTTTTATGCAGTAGATAGGTTGCTCAGAAAATGTGCACAAAAGAAATCACACAAAAGTAGATGTAACTTACCTAGAAAAATGGAGGATACATACTGTAATTTTCAAAAATCGCATAAAAGCAAAGCAATAATGTAAAATTACTTTAAAATTTGCATTAAAAAAAGGAAATGAAATATGACTAATAAAAAATTTCAAATTTGAAAAAAATTGATGCAAGACAAACTTTTTTTAACTATAATATTTAATTTTATTCAAAACAATATATTTTTATGCGTAATTTACAGTGTTTTACATTTTTTCATACACGTATAGTGTCACGTATAGTGTTTTAATCATTATCGCTATTTGACTATATACAGGTTCGATTGTGAAATGGTAAGACATCAGACTCGTCACAAGAGGAAATACAACTAGCGCCAACTTCATTTTTTTTAATTGCTGTTATAGTGGACTCACCCAAACTAAAATGTTTTCCAGTCGCTGTTGATCCTTCCCATTTCACTAAGCAATCTAAAATTTGAATTTTTTGTTTCCAAAGAAATTCATTTTCTTGGATGTTTTTTTCTTTCCATTGGGGTAAACTAAAGTTTAAAATAAAATTAAGAACTTATAGACTTATGATAATAAAAAGACACCTACTCACCACTGTTAGGCAAAATTTAATTAAAAATAACAAAAATTAAATTCTTATTTTGGTCTTTAATTTTTTAATTTTCAATTCCGTTTAAAAATCAAATTTCATTGTTCCACATCACATTAATTTCAGATCACATTATGTAATTTTTAAACTGTTAATTACAATTAAAAATCAGATTTTAATTGTCAAATTTAATTGTACCCACCACTGTTACTGACCTTTTAAAAATAAACTTGCGGACACTAAATGATTAATAGATTACATACTTTTTTTTTTAAAAAAGCAAACATATAATGTGATTTAAAATGCAAAAACAACAATGTGCATAGTATAGGCATCTATAATGTTTGAACAGATTTACTTTATAATCTTGTAAAATTTAATGTGTGCATATAAAATGGGGAAATCCTGATTTTAAGTGAATTATGAACTTCTTTATTGCATAAAATTTATTACAGTACTATTATAAAGTGCTGAAAATATTGAAATTATTAGATGGAAGTCAAACTCCAATAGTGCACTATTACTTTAAATATGACGTGAGTGTGCAAAATTTATAATATTGAAAGTAATAGCGCATTATCGGAGCACATGCAAAACTCTCCATATAGTAGTGCCAATCAGAGTAATCAGTGGATGCCAGAAGGCTGGTACATAAAATCCCCATCTAGTGCCTTCTCATTCAATATCCCCAGTCTAGTTTATGGCTTGTGGTCTTCATCAGTGAGGAGCTTTGGATCTGAGAGCACTGCACCTAGATCTTAGGATCTAATGCAACCCTCCAGCAGCCATCTTTTATCTCTACTTAACTACAAAACTATGAGAATAAAATTGAAAACACAATAATATTTTCAATCTAATCTTAATCGCTTATTTAGTCATATGGGTCTGAACCCAGTTCAGTACCCATACATTTTGGAGTCTTTGGCTCAGTAACAACCATAGCCACTACTATCCTATTAGGCAGGATTGGTGTTAAACCACTAAACATCACATGATCACTATTTCTTATCCTAGCACATAACTTATTAAAACAGGCAAAACTTTCCATACTGTAGTGTCACTCAGTGTCAACCAAAGTACTCATTGGATGCTGAAGGCTTGGGCATAAAATCCCCATCTAGTGCCTACTGATCCAATATCCCCAGACTAGTTTTTGGCTTGTGGCCTTCGTCAGTGAGGAGATTTGGATATGAGAGCACTGTACCTAGATCTTAGGATCTAATGCAACCCTCCATCAGCCACCTTTTATCTCTACTTAACTACAAAACTATGAGAATAAAATTCAGATCCAAAACTCCTCGCTGATGAAGGTCACAAGGCAGAAACTAGTCTGGGAATATTGGTTGAGTAGGCCCTAGATGGGGATTTTATGCACAAGTCTTCTGGAATTCATTGATTACTCTGGTTGGCCCTGAGTGGCACTACTATATGGAGAGTTTTGCCTGTTTTAATAACAATTATGTTCTAGCATAAGAAATAGTGATCATGTGATGTTTAATGGTTTAACACCAATCCTGCCTAGTAGGATAGTGGTGGCTATGGTTGTTAAAGAGCCAGACACCAAAATGTATGGGTACTGAACTGGGTTCAAACCCATATGACTATATAAGCTATTGAGCTTAGATTGTAAATATCATTGTGTTTTAAATTTTATTCTCATAGTTTTGTAGTTAACTAGAGATAAAAGGTGGCTGCTGAAGGGTTGCATTGGATCCTAAGATTTAGGTGCAGTGCTTTCAGATCCAAAGCTCCTCACTGACGAAGGCCACAAGCCAGAAACTAGTCTGAGAATATTGTATGAGTAGGCAGTAGATGGGGATTTTATGTACAAGCCTTCCGGCATCCATTGATTACTCTGATTGGCACTGAGTGGCGCTACTGTATGGAGAGTTTTGCCTGTTTTAATAACAGTTATGTGGTAGCATAAGAAATAGTGATCATGTGAAGATATTAAGAAGAAATATGAATCACATAACTTCAAAATTGGATTAAAAAAATCCACATAAAATGAGACCCAGGTGTACACATATACATAAATATACAAATCATATAAAATATTCAAATTATATAATATACAAATTATATAAAAATATAAAAGTCCATGCATATATATACTCATATAAATACACAAACATGTACTTATATATCCTTTTAAATACGTGAATACAAATAAAATAAATCCCTTAAACATTTTTATCTTTAATCTTTTTCTTTTCCTTTCATTTACAAATTAAAAAAGCATATGCAACACTTGAAAGAGAAGCTATACCGATTCCAAAAATTGTTATGCGCTAAGCGCTTTCGAGGCCATTTGCCTCATATTCATACCGCTATGAATATGAGGCAAATGGCCTCGAAAGCGCTTAACACATAACAATTTTTGGAATCGGTATAGCTTCTCTTTCAAGTGTTGCATACGCTTTTTTAATTTGTATATTAAATTATCGAGGGAGAAGTTTAAAATGTGTATTATTTTCCTTTCATTAAAACTCTTTAAAATTTTTCTATATATTTTATAAAATAACGTGAATAATGATATATATATATATATAAAATATATGGGAAAATTTTAGAGTTTTAATAAAAGGAAAAGAAAAAGATTAAAGATTAAAATTAAAATGTTTAAGAGATTTATTTTATTTGTATTCATATATTTAAAAGGATATATATAAGTATATGTTTGTGTATTTTTCTGTGTATTTTTTATGAGTATATATGGGTTTTTATATTTTATATAATTTGTATATTATGTAATTTGTATATTCATGATGTGTATATATATTTTATAGTTCTGAAGAAGATTGCAGGGGCAATCGAAACTGTTGATGTGAAGGGTGTTATGTAAGCATTGTACAAAAAAATTTTTTTTTATATAAAAAAAACGGATTAATTAATTATATTGTCTATACTGAACTTACTGTAATTAGAAGGGGATTTGAACTCAGACTTTTAAATTCCCTAAAACAATCCATTCCATGTTATACAACTGGTGCACATGGCCACATACGATCATGTATGCAGTTGCATAAGATGGATTGGATAATTGTAGGGAGCTTGAAAGGCTTTCTAATTGTATTTAGTTTCAAGTCTTTCATGAATAATTGAAACTGTGGATAGTGGCAAATCCTATATGATAATATATATTTAATATATTTATACACATCTATGAATAACTTAATTTTAAAATTATATACATTAAAACACAAATAAAAAATAGAATAAAGCAGTTAGGAAAAAGATGGTGTCGTAATAAATAGAGAAAGAGCAATTACTTAACTAAATTCAGAGTGAATATGCATTGAACAAATGACTGAGTGAGAGATGATTTGTGATGGCACTCATACAGGCATGGCATGAAATTTGAAATTTATTAATTCAAATTTATGAATTTTTAATTTGATTGTGTTTGTTTAAATTTTTGATTTAAAAATAAAAAAAACTTTATATATATATGTTGTTTATAATTAATTACTTTATTGAATTAAAAAAAAGAAGTAAAAAATGTATTTTATAAAATTATTGCCAAATTAACCTTCCAGAAGTCTAATTTAAATATTTTAAGAAAGATAAATTAATGTTTTCTTGAAGTTTTATGATGATGATATATTGGACTATTTCGATCATCAAATATTAAGTATTGAATGTCTTCAGAAAAATTTAACTTTATTTAAATTTTCCAGTTATATTCAACTGTTAGTAATAATGCACAGGTTAGTATATGCCCAATGTTTCAAGAGGTAGTATTGTCCACTCTTCTTCAGGTGTAGCTGACCTGACTAGTGATAGTATTAGCATGGGAATCGAAACTTGACCCTTAGATTCTTGGATATTGAATTTTTAAGATAGACACTCTAATCAACTGAGCCATCCTGCCAAAGGCGACAGTCAATCAAAATTTCATATAATTATCTATGAGATTCCTCCTGATTCCTCCGCTTTTTCTTAAGAACAAAATTGATTGGTGGTTTCCATACAATATGTATAGTCACACTGGATTAGCTTATGGTATTTTTTGCCATTGTCATGTGAGCAGTTTCTTTCAATTTTCTTCTTTGTACCTTTTCCTCTATCAATATTTTTGTATTTTCTTAATTGAGCATATATATATGTTCATTGGTACATACATGGTCTGCTATCTCAGACACAATCTGTTTTCTCCCATCTAATGAGCAGTTTATGCTTTTGCAATCACTTTTCAATGGGGCGGCTTTCGGAAATGTATATACACACACACTCAATTATTCATAGATTATGTAGAACCATTTAAATGCAGATCATGGTAACTTTATTTCATTGCATGAAATCAAATTTTTTTTTTAATTTTATTTTTCTGAATCAGGAACAAAAATTTTTGCTATTCTTACAAATAATCTGATATTTCTAATAGCTCTTAAAATAGTCAAAATTAAAAATTGTCTGTAAATAAGAGTTAAAATTAAAAATAGTAGAAGTTGTAAAATTTCAGATATCTTTTAGATATTTTATGACAATTATAATTTATAAATTGCCCAAGCTTTTTAATTATTAAGTGGACAATTTATTTTATATAGCGCGATGTATATAAACTGTAATATAAATAATGAGCATTAAGCTATTGTACATGCGCTTTGGAGATTTTAAACAATAAATGAATACTTCCACTTCAAATACAAGATAAGTCTTTAGAAAAGATCGATCTATCTTTTCGAACCCAAATGCTTATGTATGGGCAAATCTAAAGTATTTGAAAGTGAAAGCGTGAAGATATTAAACAAACACTATAAATTACTTTTTATAGAATGAATGAATGACGCTGGCAAAATTTACTAGAATACATAAGCATTTGGGTTCGAAAAGATAGATGGATTCATTCTATCTTTTCTAAAGACTTATCTTGTGTTTGAAGTGGAAGTATTCATTTATTGTTTAAAATCTACAAAGCGCATGTGCAATAGCTTAATACTCATTAATTATTAAGTGGCTAAAACTTAATTTTATTTTTGAATCTTGCATATTTATTATTTTAAGAATTTATTTTAAATTATGCTTTTATTGTATACAATCAATTTTATATATGAATTATTAAAATCATTAATATGAATATTTAAAATATGTATTTTAGCAGAAAAACTCAAAATATTTGTGATTATTTTTTTTCATTGGTCTTTTTTCCCCTCATCTATTATATTGACATTCATAATTTATAAGTTTAGATTATTTTCATTATAATGTTAATTAAAAATTATTAAAATTAATTGTACAATATATTTTTGATTGGAAAATAAAATATCCAAAGATGAATATACTTGTGATAATAAAAACCATGCATAAATGACATCTACAATATATAAAAAGTTTATATACGTGCATTGTACTCTTATATTATATAGTCATACTGCAAGTTCAATTTAAAATTCTATATATATATTTAAAATTAACTTATAAATATTTAAATTGAAATATGATGAGTAGCAATAGAAAAATGCTCATTGTGTAAGTTTGTTCCATATTTATGGATTGGAAGTGAGATCCTCCTAAATATTTATCATATGCATGCATGTTACTTATGCCTGCAAATTAGTTGCTAATTAATTATTTATTTCAGATAATAACTTATATATAAATAAGTAACTGAGAAGAAATCATTAAACACTTATTGAAGATTCTGAAAAATTATGAGAAATCTCATAAATATACATAGTAAATCATTTCATCTTTTCTTCATGCCTTGTGAGGTAACTTATGATACTGCTTCTGCATCAGAAGCCATGTTGCCTGAAACTCATCAGGATGCTTTGTTATTAATACAGCTAATTTGAAACTCTTAATCAGTTTACTCATTTAAAAATACATACTTTATGTTATAGTTTTTATTAATAGATGGACTCTTTTGTACTGCAAAATACTGTTTTCATAGTAGCAAAGATAAAATATTAAACCATGAATCAGCACATGATCATCATTCTTTATGCTTACACAAACTGTTTTTTATGGAGGCAAAACTCTCCATACAGTAGCACCACGCAATGCAAGCTAGAGTAATCAATGGATGCAGGAAGGTTTTTGCATCTAGTGCTTATTCATCCAATATCTCAGACTGGTTTGTAGTTGTGACTTTCATCAGTAAGGAGCCTTGAATTTGAGAGCACTGTACCCAGATCTTAGAATCTAATTCAACCCTCCAGCAGCCACATTATTCTTTTTTTTAGCTAACTATAAAGCTTTGAATCCAAAATAAAAACACAATAAGGTTTTTAAGCTAAGCTTATTAGCTTGTATAGTTGTATAGATCTGGAGTCAGTTCAGCGTCCATACTTTTTGGTGTCTTTGGTTCTTTAATAACCACAGTCACCATAATCCTATTGGGAAGGATTGATATTAAACCATCAAACATCATGTTATGCTTGCACAAACAGTTTTTCATAGAGGCAAAACTCTCTATACAGTATTGCCACTGAGTGCAATCCAGAGTAATCAATGGATGCAGAAAGGTTTGTGAAAAAACCCTATCTAGTGCCTTGTCATTCATTATCCTCAGTCCAAGACTCATTAATGAGGGCCACAAGTTATAAACTAATCTGGGGATATTGGATGAGCAGGCACTAGATAGGGATTTTATGCACAACCCTTCCTGCATCCATTGATTACTCTGGCTTGCACTGTGGCACTACTGTATGAAGAGTTTTATTTCTGTAGAAAAGAAAAAAGGTAGAAACTAGATTTTTTAAAAGTATATATAGTTTTGTTTTTTACTTAATTTTATTTTATAAATATGATATTTATTATCAATATAAAACAATAAACTCCAAATGCATATACAATAAGAGTAATTTGCAATTCAGATCTAAAAACATTTTTGACAAGGTTGTAAATAATGTTCTTTCTCATGTCAAGGCTAGTCCAACAATCAGACAACAACAAAAAAAAAAAGATCCAATTTTTATCTAACTTTCATGTTGGTATATTAAAGTAAACCAATCATTGGTATTTGAAGGGATAAATTATTATATGGATCTTTAAAAAGTCTTGATATTCATAGTGTACCAGTCGAAAATGTATGTCCATCCAACAAGATTTAGAATCTGAGCAAAAGTACCCGAATCCAATCATGCCCGAGATACACGGGTCAGGAGCAATAATGAATTCTAACCTGTTTGCCCATTCCCCAAATCTATGGACAACACCTACAGCGATACTACATAAATTAATTATTTCTGGGCCCGGTGCTACATCGTTTTGCATGAGAACTCAGCTGATGATGATGATGAGAGATTGAGTGAACCCAAAAGATAAGTTAAAACATACATTTTAATGAGATTCGAACAACTGGATTAAATTTAAAAATGTAAATATTTATTTTGACAAAATTCAAGATGATTTTATATATATACAACTTCACCCATTTAAAAATTTATTTTGGTTACAAATATTTGACAATCTTTAATCAATTGTTTTTATTTTAACAAATATCAATTTAGTGCGGCTGTTACAATACTGAACGTATATTTAAAATAGGTTTTTATTCAATGTTACAAAAACAAATTTATCTGGGTGATTAGTAGACATTTATACATTAAAACACATATAAAGATATGGCAATAATAGAGTTTCACTGTTTGGACAATTTTAATGGGATGCCCTTGGCATTGGATACTTAACTATTTCATTTGTAGAATTTATTTACAACACTAAAATGAGGATACATTGTGATCAAAATATACTTAAAAACATTTATTTATTAAACATTTTCGACATTTAACTAGAAAATATTGTGAAACTCTATCAATATGGGAATTGATTGTTTCAATAACGGGTAGGGCAGCTTCATGAGAGGTTGGATCTAAAACTCCAATGAAAAATATTTAAAGAGAAAAACATTTCATTATTACACATCATTATGATTTATTTTGTCAAACAGGCTAAAAGAAAAAATGAACTATAAGAAATTGTGGTGCTAGCATTGTCAGTGAGAGAAAGAAAAATGGCAGCTTTTGCCAAGAGAAGGGCATTCTCCAATTATTAAGGTGGTATGCCAGCTTCATGCTAAAGTGGTACTAAAAAAGAAAAAGGTAGGTAGGAAGTTGCTATGGATCCGGTTTACGGGAAGTCCATGCAGAGCTTCAACTACACTGACCGGCAAGTTCCAGAAGTAGACTTAGATTTCTGTTATGAATGAGAACAATAAAAAGGACGGAAGGCTTCAAATCCCTGGGGTGAGGTACATGCAAATCAAAGCAGTATATAAATATATACTTGGAGAAGAATGACAAACGAAGACAATCACGAATCCCTGGAATGGGGTACAGACAACTCACATCAGAGCCATATGTGGCTTATTAATCATTTCTGACATATACCAGCAATGCTATTATAAGACTATAAAAATATTGGATTTAAATACTAAATAGAGCCTTAAATGGTTTAACAAATATGTAATGATATGTTAAAATAATGACCCATGTAAGATAAAGTCATTTATCAGAAGTTAAACTATAATTAATGAAGCGTGCATTTCTCCCCCTTCTTGAATCAATCCTATTTTGTTTAACATATAAAAAAAATACTAAAATTCATGCACTTAAAAGTGCGAAGAACAAAATAGAATTTGTTCACCAGCCTTTTTGGTGATAATGATGAATAAAGAAATTAATAAAATAACCGACACAAATATCCACCCCAGATTGAAAAGTATTTATATATTTTGTATAAACTTATGATAAAATTTTTATTTAAAAGCATGTATTCGTTTAAAATACAAACCCAATCTTACGAGCTATTTAGATATAAATAATAAGAACTCAGATATAAATAATAACTCATTAATCCCCCCCCCTTTCTATTACACAGTGGGATAAAAAAGTTTGTAAGACCGGGTTTGAATGGCATTTACAAACAAAATTAAGTGAAAATATCATTAAAATTAAATCGTAATCACACTAAATTATGAAAAAAATAAGAAGCGTGAGTTGGATGAAATATTTTATAATAAGATTAGTTTATGGTATAGAGAATCAATACGAAGGAAATAATTATTAGTTTAATATACTCACTGATGAACAAGTTAAAAGAGATTCAAAATATACAGAAAAAAGTAATTTTAAAGAGTTTACAAGTTAGAATTTAGGTAATATGATTATAATGATTTTGGGCTAGTTACTTCAGCATTCTATGGAATGAAGTATAGATGAATCTTCTGTGGCAGGTGGCATTCTTTGATGGCACAGGCACTCTTGATAAGCAGGAGCTACATCTCATCATGGTGAAGAATCGGGCTGAAGATGGAGGGGAAGGTGGCTTAGGTTTCTTTACCCAAAAATCATTTTAAAAATCAAAAGGACGTGAAGTTGGTTAGCAACTATTGACCGAACTCTGACACAATAGATTTTTGGTCCTATTTATACAAACTTTGAGTTATTCAAAGAATGTTTTTAATTAAACTTCTTAACTCTTAATTAATCTTTAATTTACAGAAATGTTTCCTCTTTTGTTATTGGAGATGCAATCACAAGATAACTATCCAAAAATAAATTCAAATCAATTTCCAGATTGGAAATAGATTTGATAAAAATGTTAACAGCTAACTTAAAATCAATTAGCTTTGTTTTAAATTTTACTTTAATTTAAAAATTCCTTTTTAATCATGAAACAAGATAATGTTTCCACCTCTTTAATTATTCTTGGACGTGATTGCATCTTCCATCTTGAATTTTTATGTGGTTTTATAACAACAAATAATTACAAAATAAATAAGATATAATCAAAGAAAAAAATACAAAATTATTTGCAATATTTGTTTGCGCTTTTATATATATAAAAGCTTCATTAATATACATATATATAATTAAAGAATTTTTATTTAAAATTTATATTTGTAACTTTTATAGATGCTTCTCAGAAATATATCTATAGTTTATATACTATAACTAAATTAAAAATCGGGCAGTCATGTTATAGCCAATTATAACTAAATTAAATCTATAAGAGACTTTAAACCAATTCACACTTAGTCTTTATAGCTTCCTCATGCTATGCACCAATTGTAAACCCTTTATCTGGCACTTAGTCACTTGCGGCCATGTTGCGTGCCAATTGTGAGTTTTAAGGATGGATCGATGGATGCTTCATCATTCCCAGCTAACATTATTTCTAAAGCCTACTGGGATGATGATGATGATGGGATATAACATCCATAATCATATTTGCCAGGGCACCAAATTGCAACTTCAATGAAAATATTGAGGCTAAACCCAACTTTAATAACTCATTAATAAATTTCAACAATAATATTTAATGAATGGGGTTAATAAATAATCAATCGATTAAGAGAACACTAAGAATGCATCAAAAATAATAATATTAATACTCTTGGAAGTTCGTGGTTATTGAATAGAAGAAACTTTAAACTCAACTTCCATTACAATTGATATTCTGAGCACACTTCCCATTCACCATCATTAAAGTCACAATTAGAAATTTTGTTTCAGATTACAAATAGTTCTATATTCATCTCCACTCTCCCGATCCATCCCCCCATCATCCTCACATTCATAGGTCTATTGCACTACTATCTCTTTTACTATTAAATTTTCTATTGTGCTAGCATTTCTCCCATTATAAACTCTTCTCAGGGTTTTAGAACAATAAGGTCTGGAAGTCGAACAAGCTGCGATGGATTATTGGTGATAAACACCCCTCTCATGATCATCTCCAAGGTTGTCTTTAATATAGCCAATGTCTATTTGCATTAAAGCTCGAATAATTTAAGCTTATATTAAATCTTTTGGAAATAACATATTATAAGCACTTTCATAATTGAAGTAAAAATCATAAGAAGTGCATCTAGGGAGGTGTTTGAATACAATGACTGGGGAAAGGATTTTATGCCCACCCACTGCATCCACTATCACCCAATAACCATCCCTATTTATAAACTATATTTCAACTATATTGAATTATTTGGTAATCTTGAGTATTGTCGTGCTACATAAGCTCGGAAAAATGAACCATTTAAATAAATTTTACCGGATATTCTTTACGAAAATGATGATTCAACTATTAATAATAATATATTGCTGTATGATTGGATTTGAGACGTACGCAAATTTTTATTTAAAACAAAATAACAAACTTTATTAACATACTATAACTCAATACATAATATGTACATTTACCTGATGACTCGCATGGCTTTCCCCTGTTCTACAACCGTATTATGATATAAAATAAATAAATAAATATCCCTAAACAACAGATAATGTCAAGAGGTTTTAAATATAAATATTAATCTTTAATTATTAGGAAATCACGACTGCCATGGAGTAATACTAATAATAAACAGATAAAGATGATAGTTACATTCACATATATTATATTTTGTTCTTACTTTTATCTCAGACATAGCGAACATTAAATTTCTCCGCCCAGTGTTTAATGCCTTCAATTACTGATTTGTTTCTAAGGGTAATTCTTCCAATAATAAAATTTAATAATTTTAATCTAATATTCCTTCGCCCTATGCTCTACAATAGAGATATTTTATGTATGGTGGGACTAAGTTAAGTTTAGTTACTTTTCAAATGTCAATGAATCGGTATCTAATTCAATCATTATCACACGTGCATACACTCTATATTCATGTTCTTATGGCAATAATAATACTTCAATAATATTACCTTTCCCGTGAAGTTTTCAGCTGGCTGTGGATATATTTATTAGATAATTTTATATACGCATTGCTTACAATGTTTGTAGGTTTTATTTAACCCTTAAATTTAATATTTATTTATGTTATTACTCTTGGCTCTTATTGATAAATTAAAATATATCAACAAAATAATGTTCAAGTACACCAATCGCACGCACACTATTCACACTCATCCTGACATCAAATTGAGTTTGCGACCCTGTATCCAACATTTATAAGTAATGCTTAGTAATAGCTATATTTCATACACCCATAAGGAATGTCAACATTAACATGATGAGTCAAACATTTTATTCCTTTAAAATAATTTCAAAACACTACTATTTTGAAAATGAGCATCTATAAATCATTTAAGTAAATGTCTTTAATGATTATTATTAAATATTCACTCATTAACAATTAGCACTTTCAAATTCTTTCATCACTTAAATGATTCTGTAATTTTAGCTAAATAGTTCAAATCTTATATAAAGTGAAATTGTACCAAAAGAGAACATACTTGAAAAATGATAGGATATTAAATATTATTTAAATATAATTATTTCATAAAGTTCTTTTAGAAAAAGAAGTTACAATCTTTTTAATACTAGAGTAAAATATCTTAAAAGTTCTTGCATATAATGTAGACATTATCCATTTTAAAATGAAGTTTGAAAAATCAAAATTAATAAGTTCTTTCACAATACCTTTGATTAAATTTCATAGTTGTGATAAATTTCCAAGACAACAATTTAGTTCCTGAAATATATACTGTGGAAATTTCCATAATGCAATTTTGCAGAAGTTTAAAGCATTAATAAGTTTTAATTTTAAAAGATACCTGAATAGATATTTGCTGCTTAACAATGCATAATGCTTTTTAAGTGGGTAAGCCACGCGTCTTTTTTGATTGATCGACATGTTTTCTTTCTTTACTGACATAAAAAGTATAAGCAATATGTCAACCAAAATACAGGCATTTGATAGCTCTTTGTCATGTGATTTCAAAGATGTCTACCACAAAAAAATCCGATGAAATTTTGGATTTTTTAGAGTAGTTTTAATCAAGAAGTACTTTAATTTTTTTTTGTTTTTTCATCAATTTTGTAATTTTCACGAAGCGATAAAGACAGAAAATATAAATCGACATTTATGGGGTTATTCACAAATGAGGCCTATGATGGAGCCTCAATGTAATAGGCTTGTAAGTATAAAATTTTAATTTTTTTAATACTATTTTAATTTTTTTTTAATTTTTTGAAAAAATGATACTTTTTATTAATTTTAGTTTGTAGTTGATGTGTGTTGATAAATTATATATTTATTTATGCTCATATAGAATTCATATCTACCATAATTTTCTAAAGTTCCAATCCACTTATTTTATAAAAATAAACTTATTTTATAAAAATAATGATTTTCAAAAAGTTTAATAATTTATTATTTATTATTATGTTTATATGATATGTTGTGTTTACAAGTAATGAGTTACAAAACTAATAATGAAATGTACAGAAAGATTGCATATGCAGGCAAATAATCAAATTCTGATTCTTGTTTATGCCTTTATACTCATGCTCTGGAGCCACTCTGGTTTTGCTATATGTTTCATCATATTATTTTCAAGTCTATAGCTAACAAATGGAGTATATGCAAAAAAAATTATATCTTTGTGATACAATAAATATAACAAGATAGCATCACTTGTGCGCATAAAGAATATAAACATCATTGGTGTCCATAAAGAATATAAACATCACTGATGTACACAAAAATATAAAATGAAGAGATGGAACTCATTTTATCAGTGATACAGACAGTAGCTTACAATTTTTAGTTTTAGATAGACAAGAAGCCAATTGCTATAATGATTTCTTTTGTAAAAAGAATTAGGATGAATATTTATAGATGCCTTTGACATTTGGAACTTTGGGGTACAAGATAAAAATGAAGAATTCATATGTGACTTATTTTGGAGATTCTGAAGCTATGGATTATCTCAGGTAAGACATATACATGTTTTAAAAGATTATTTTGTGAGGAATACAAAGAAATTATAACTGAAGATGTAATTTAAAGTTAGTTCATGATGAATTAGAAATTATGAACAAACAATTTATTTTGGATGTTGAAATTTTTTTTTTCACATCTCCACCACTTCTTATGCTTGTAAACATCACATGACCACCACTTCTTATACTTGTGTATAACTTTTGTTAAAACAGGCAAAACTCACTATACGTATTGCCACACACAGCAAGCCAGAGTAATCAATGGATATTGGATGAGTAGGCACTAGATGGGGATTTTATGCACGAGCCTTCTGGCATCCATTGATTACTCTAGCTTGCTGTGTGTGGCAATATGTGTAGTGAGTTTTGCCTGTTTTTCTTTTTTTTTCCTTAATTTTTGAATGGTTATCATTATTTTCTTAGATTTATTGTTTTCCTTAGTTTTTCTAGTTTTTATTAATGTATTTTTTTTGGTCTAACATAATTAAAACTGAAGTTATTGTGAAAATTGTGTGTCAGGTCAGTATTTTAAAAAATTCAATATGTCATTTTGGACCGAAGTAGTTAATTAACTAAGAAAATTAGTTTTAAAAAAATTATAATTTGGAAATAACTGAAACACAGGCTTGTTATATACCTATGGCTATATATATGTAATATAGGGTATATGAGCACAGACTTTCACACCACCCACCTCTCTCCACTCTATCTAATAAATACACCTAAACACATATATGCTGAAAAGATAAATAATCACCAATATACGTATTTCATGCTAAACCAGCAATCATCAGTTGGTCCAACTGATGATTGCTGGTTTAGCATGAAATACGTATATTGGTGATTATTTATCTTTTCAGCATATATGTATTTAGGTGTATCAGTTTTATTAGATAGAGTGGAGAGAGGTGGGTGGTGTGAAAGTTTGTGCTCATATACCCTTTATAACTTGGAAAGTAAGTTGATAGGTGTCTCAATAGGTATGTGTATTGCTTTAACAACATCAGACTTTTATAGACTGTCATTTGATTGAAATTGATTGACATCTGAAGTATCTATCCCAGATAGTTTAATTAACAAAAGATCAGAATTTTTTTTTGGAAGCTGTTGGAAAGTTCTAAAAATAACTACAATTAATATAATTCTAGAATATTTCAGAGTCAACTGTCTAGACATTTGTCAAAAATAATTAATTAAATGTTACATAATTTTTTTAAAATCAATTATTTAACAGATCATTTAACAAAATTATTACAGTAATAAAAAATACTTTCTTTAAATATATTAAAGATTTGCATTTTTTAATGGAATAAAAACTATTTATTCAAATATTCTTTTATAAGATCTGAGGACACTACTTTATTATTGTATATTTTTTAAAATAGATACATTTTAACCTTCTAACAAGGAAATACTTAAATAATAAATCTTCAAGCATGCACACTCACATACACTATTATTAAATTCTTTATCTAGGAATAATAATTTAAATATATGAGCCAACTATTGGTTTAAAATATTCTTTTATTAACCAAACTAAGATTTTCTAACTAAAACTAGATTACATTACTAATAAATTAATATTTGTCATTACATTTTAATTAAACTGTAAAATAGATTGCTTGTACTATTAAAATTAAATAATATTATTTATTTGAAACTAGCCTAAATATTTAAAACTTTTTCAAAATCTTAAACTTATTTCAAAGTTCTTTTATAACATTTTAATTTAATAGGGGGGTATAACTGCTAATCTGAGATTATTTTAACTTTAAATCAATAATAACTCTATAATTAAGTACTTATGATTATACACGAGTTAACTTATTAAGTTTAAATATTTTAAAATTACACTTATAAGATTGTTTTTAAAAAGTTACAGATGAACTTTATTTATTATTTAATAATAATATCTATTAACTAGAAAATAAATTATTTAATTATGTAACATCATAAGATTTGACATTCAGCTCTAATGCAAAAACTGAAAGACATAATACTGATAACAAAACTTATTACATTTTTATAAGAAAAAAAATTATTAAAGAAAAAGGTTATTATTCAGAGCAAGCTTAATTGTGATGAAAGTCTGACATTTCACCACTCATTTTATGTAAAAAATAAAAATACATTACAATAAGTTTTTTATTAACTTTTATTTTTTTGCAAGAATGTAAATGAATGAACACAAATACAGTAATGTTTTCCTGAAGGTTTGTGATGATGAAGTTTTGTTTGTATTTATATGTTGAACTGTTTCCATCATCTAATATGAGTATTGGATGTCTTTAGAAAAATTTAACTTTATTAGAATATTCCAAATACATTCAACTGTTAGTAATAGGACACAGATTAGTATATGCACAATGTTTCAAGAGGTATTATTCTCTTCTTTAGGTGTTGCAGACCTGACCAGTGATAGTAGTAGCAAGGGAATCGACCCTGGATCCTTAGATTTTTGGGTATTGAGTTTTAAGATAAGTCTTTAATCAATTGAACCATCCTGCCAAAGGCAACAGTCAGTAGAAATTTCATATACTTATCTATGAGGCTCCTCTTGATTTCTCCATGTTTTTCTAAGAGCAAAGTTGATCAGTGGTTTCCATACTTTATGTATAGTCACACTAGGTTGACTTATAGGATTTTTTGACATTGTCATGTGAGCAGCTTCTTTAAATTTTCTTCTTTGTACCTTTTCCTCTCTATCCAATATTTTTATATTTTCCCAATTGAACATATATTTATTGGTATATACATGCTCTGCTATCTTAGACATATTTATTTTCTTTCTTCTAATCATATGTTTGTGTTTTTGCAAGTGCTTTTCAACGGGATGACTGGTTTCACCAACATTCTTCCACATTCACATGGTATTTTATATATGCAGTTTTTTTTTCAGCATTTCAAGTTTAGGTTTTGTAGCTGTTAGAATTCCTTGTAGTATGGTATGGCTCTGGAAAGCTGTTCTGATATTATACTGATTGCATATTTTTTTTTACTTTTCTATTTTTAGTATGTATGAGTAGACTACAGTACCAATATTTGTTTTTTCTTTTGATGGTTCATTTTGTGTCTATTTAAGGTTTTCTTAATAACAGCTGATGGATAACCATTTTTCATAAGAGTTTGTTCTATGTAGGTAGATCTCTCTTCTTTTTTCAAATTGCTGGTTTCTGAACAAACTGTTTTTGCTCTGTTCCATAGTGATAGTCTAACATCATGTTTTGTGTTTCTGGTATGATTGTATGTATAGGTTAATTATTTTCTGTATGTGTGGGTTTTTGTAAACTGTAGTTTTGATTTTGCCATATGTTGTTGATGTGTTTCCCGAAAGTTTATAATAGTGACTCATTATGTGGCTACACAACAAATGTATCATCTACATAGTGAAGCCAAACTTTAGGTGGATATGGAGTAGTTTTTATGGCTGTGGTTTCATGTTTTTCCAAGTAAATATTGCTAATCAGGAGTGACAATGGTGAGCCCATAACCATTTTTTGATTTTATTTGAAGAATTCTGTGTTATATTGAAAGTAGGTAGTTTTTATGCAGAATGTTAATAGTTCCATCATACTATCAGTAGGTAGAGTTCTGGTTTGTAAGCTATTATCACTTTAATCTTTTCTTTACAATAGATACTGCTTCTTCACATGGTACAGTTGTGAATAAACTTTTTACATCAAAGCTTACCAGTAAGTCAGTTCTTTCAATTTTCATGTTCTTGATTAATTCTACAAAGGGTCTAGAATCCCTGACAACAGACTGAGTCTTGTATGCCAAAGGACTTAAATCTTGGAGAAGAAAATTTGACAAATGTTTGAAAAGTCAATTTCTAGAACTAGTAATAGGTCTTAATGGAATATGATCCTTATGGATTTTAGGTAGATCATAAAGGTGAGGAATTTTGCTGAAATGTGATGTTATTTTACTTTCTTTTGAATCATTGAAGTACCTGCGATGCTTTTTACACAATGCTTATAACTTTGTTTCTGTACTCGGTATAAAATTTTTGCCACTTTTCTGTATTGGCCTGCTGTGAGTTCTTGTATTTTGTTGTCATAATCAGTGTATCCATTAGAACTGTTGCATTGCCTTTGTCTTAAGGGAGAATAATTATAGATTTATCTACTTTGAAAGATATAATTGCTTTCTTCTCACCATAGGATATATTTGACTTCACTTTTTGTTGCTTGTCAAGTTTTCTTTTTATTCTCCAGCATAATTCTGCTGCTTCTTCAAAAGGCAATTTATGAGTGACTTCTTTAGTAACTGCCATTATATCTAATAAAGGGATATTATATGGTGTTAGGGCAAAGTTTAATCCTCTATCAAGAACAGAAATTTTAGTATTTGTTAGACTTTTAGAACTGAGATTTGGTACATTATGATTTTTGATATGACTATGTAGATTAGCAAGTTTCTTCTTTTGGCATTCTTTTTTTTCATACAATTTATAACATGATTTTCTTACTGCTTGAGAAACTCTTGTGAAGTCTTTATTAGTAAGTTTATTTTTTTAGAAAACATTCTACATTATTAATGAAATGCAAGGTTTGATACTTAGAAAATCTTTAAGCATTTATTTTTTCTCTTGGCTGAGCTTCACTTGCTCTTTGAGTAATTTTCTCAGCTCTCTGGGAGTGAATTGGTTGTTTTAGTTGCAAACCTTCAGATTTACATTTACAAAGTTAAATGATTTTCTACTTTGACCAGCTTTAGATATGTCTAAAGTTTGTTATAGTGTTGGGTTTATACCTTGTGTTTTTCTGAAGGTTTGAGACGATGATGTTTTAGTGGAGATGGAACAGAGCAAAAGAAGTTTGTTCAGAAACCAGCGATTTGAAAAAAGAAAAGATCTACATAGAACAAACTTTTATGAGAAATGGTTATCCATCAGCTGTTATTATGAAAACCTTAAATATACAGCAAAAAGAACCATAAAAAACAATTATTGGTACCATAGTGTACCTATACATACCAAAAATACCAGATAAATTAAGAAAAATATGTAATCAGTGCAACATTAGATCCATATCACCCTATGAGGAATTTTAATATCCATAAAGCCTAAACTTGAAATGCTGAAAAGAAAAAACTGCATCTATGAAATACCATGTAAATGTGGAAGATTGTATATTGGTGAGACCAATCATCCCATTGAAGGGTGCTTGCAAGAATATGAACTAGAAAGAAAACAGATGTGTCTAAGGTAGCAGAGAATGTATGTTCCAATGAATATATGTTCAATTGGGAAAATACAAAAATATTGGATAGTGAAGAAAAGATGCAAAGAAGAAAATTTAAAGAACCTGCTTACCAATGGCAAACCATCCCATAAATCCACCTAGTATGAGACTATACATAACGTATGGAAACCACTAATCAACTTTGCCCTTAGAAAAAAGTTGAGAAATCAGGATTAACTTTATAGATAAGTATATAAAATTTGTACTGACTGTTATCTTTGGCAGGATAGCTCAGTTGGTTAGAGCATTACCTTAAAATAATACTGAAGAATCTAAGGGTCCCAGTTCAATTCCCATGCTGGTGCTGTCATTGGTCAGATCAGCAATACCTGAAGAAGAGGGGAGAATAATACCTCTTAAAATATTGTGCATATACTAACCTGTATGCTATTATTAACAGTTGAACACATTTGGAATATTTAAATAAAGTTAATTTTTTTTAAAAACAGTCCAACATATAAATACAAACAAATACAGTAAATATATGTATGATGAATGCAAGGGAGGCTTGGCTCGAAATATAGTAGCCATTGTGGCTTCAATATACAGAGTATGAGTGTATGAAATGGTATGCAAACAATAATTCACTTGCAATATTTTATTCAGTTTATAATAATTATTTTTAAGTTCTAATAGAATTTATTCAATTATAAATCTTTATCATAGATTTTGGAAATAAAAATTTGAGTTAAAAGTAAATATTTTAAGTTTGCTAGAATGTATTCCATTGAAATTTTTTTTTATCTCATGTCATTAAAAAATTCAAATTTTAGAGTGGATTAAAAGCTTTTTAAATAGCTTGAAAGATGGAATTTATATTTTTATTTATTTTTGCTCTTTATAAATGATTTGCTAAATACCTTTAAAACAAATTTTGGTAAGAACTTTAAGCCATATAATATTTCTTGGTGTGTTAATATAAGAGGAAGAGAATGAATAGGAAAACTATGACACTGTGTGTTATACAGATATGGTCAGATCACAGTGTAAAGCTAATTAAGAACTGTTCTCTAAAAGTTGATCAAATTACCATCCGTAATAATATACATTGTGAGTAAAGTTTTTGGGAGTTTCCCTCTTCCTTTAACTATCATAGTGTATATATTTTTGTTAATGCCTAGAGATTCACATGATATGAAATTAAATCTAAAAGTTAACTTAGAAATTGTGAGTTGAATCGAATATGAAGATCATGAACCAGAATGACTATTTAAAAATCCACAAAAATCCAGATCAAAGTAATTACCTAGAAAAACAAGAAAATCTCATCATCATTTTAAAGTTGCTGCTTCTTGTCTAAATAAATCCTTATAATACGAAAATGAGTTGAGTCTTATGGAACTATTTTTGACAAAGAATTAAGTGAAAGTTTGCCTCACTAAAAACACCAAAACATTGAAAAAAAAACTATTGTTTGACCGTGCCTACCATGTAAAGCAAATGCAAGTCTTGATTACCTTTTCTTTTTAATAAAATGGTTTTTGTAATAATGTAAAACAACTCTTCTTATATATTAATACATTTTATTTTGATATAAATTGATATTTGGAGTAATTTAAAGTAAAAAAAAGTATGTTTAGTCAAGCGTTGTTAGCCGAGAGGTCAGCGCAGCCGCCTTAGAAAGCAGTTGATTGCAGACGGTTGTTGCGGGTTCGGTTCCTGGCAGATGCTATGACGTATGGAAAAAAAAAGTATGTTTACAATTGTAATAATTAGCTCTAAATGAAACTATTAATTATTCATTTCAACAAAAATTTTATTAACAATAAATAGTGATTATATACTAATAAAGGATAAATAAATGAATAAGTTGTACAATAATATGATTATATAATGTTCTATTTGTCATCTGGCTAGATTATGTTATGAGAGCACAATTGTTATACTCTTATGTGGTTAGGTATAGTGAAGAGATTCTAAGAACTTGTTTAATGGTATTAGCATTTTTAATATAAACATGAATATTTTCTTTTAGAATTTCCTATTCTATAATGCTGGGTAGGTGGGAGTTGATAATCAGGAAAAGGACAGAGCAGTTAAAGACCAGGTGTCATCAAAGACTTTACTGGAGGCAAGGAGCTGGTCATGTTTCTTGATTTTTTTGAGCATTTGATAAAACAATGGTATGATTTGTGGCGGGGGTAATTCCATGAGAGTTTTGCATCTCACTATCCATATGGAATAAAGGATAAAGGTAGAAAGCCTTATTATTAAAAAAAATCCATTATGAATGGCATTTTCAAGTGAGAAAATCATATCAGGTCTTATGTTGAAATTGATTATGATTATGCCTTTCAGTGTTTTTAAGTCTTGGTCACCAGTGTATAATATGGTCTATGGCTTCATCTTCACGAGCACACAGATCACATATAGGGTCAATGCTGGTAAAACCTCTTCGATGATAAAGAAACCAATTCGTGGGAAGCACATTAACATTTATTTTAATGATGAAGTCAAGGAATTTGGGTTCCAGACTCCATCTTTTGAAGTGAGTAATGAGTCTTTGGTTAGTTACATTTACGCTGGTTTTAATGGGTTGTTGATTATAATTGATTATATTGTATGCTTCCCATAAGGTGATATTTTGGTTAAGGTTAAAGGGCATAATCGGGTTATAGAGTTGTAGGTGGTCTATTAGGGATGCTATCCATGAACTGGAAGAGGGCGGAGGATGATCTGTCGGTGTAATTTTTTTAATAATGTTGGAGTATCCGCAAGAGAGGGTCAGATTATGTAGAGTGTTGTGGGTTTTCTGTAAAATGATTGCTTGTATTGAGTGAACAGTCCATTGAACCTGCATGGTCGTTGGATACCTTGCATGCTAATAGCAACTGTTCTTCCTCTCCAGAGAAGTTTGATGCATAATCGGTTAATTTTATTTTGAAACTGTTTAGACATTTTTACGAATGGAAGATAATATGAAATTTTTGGCATTATGATCATGTTGAGGAGGCCAACCTTTCCATATAATGAAAGGTATACTCTAGAGAGTAAAGTGGTGATGGCTTCAGTTGAATATAGGATTGCATCTTGAATCTCTCTTGCCATTGCAGTTGGAGTTTTGAAGATTAGGAAACCTAGGTATCATTGGGGTTTTGCAGAAAAGGGAGAGTTAATTTGTTTACCAGACATTATCTTCCAGATGGAAGATTTGTTAAAATTTATTTATAGGCCAAGTTTCACTGTATTTCTGTTTAAGATGTTCATGAGATGGGGAAGGTATTTAATGGTGGGAAGCACAACCATGATGTCATCTATATATGCAAATACATTGAAGTTTTTATTGAGAGAGGGAAGGAGTATTCCAGGGAGGTTTTTTTCTATATCCGTCAGAAGAGGGTTGATGTATGCTGTGAAGAAAAGGGAACTGAGCGGAGATCCTTGAGGGATCGACTTGTATGGCTTGAAGCCTGGTGTGATCTTGCCATCAAGAGAGAGAAAAATCTTTCTGTTGTTGAGCAGATTGCTGGCCATCTGAACAATCCCGGCTGGAATGTCGCATTCCAACAGAAGGAGGATGTTTATCTGGACTGAATCAAATGCTGCTGCAATATCCAAACTATTAATTATTGAAAGACGAAAACACAAATAATCAATCATTAAAAAAGGAATTTGAATTGTTTTCAATCTTTAAACCAATTAATTTAAAATGAAAATGTATGAAAAAAGAAGCCATGCATTAAATTTAAAACGAGATTGAGATTTGGACTTACTTTAAATCAGAAAATTTTATTATATGAGTTAAAATAAAAGGTAGCCATCATTTAAAATAATTTAATAAAAGGAATCAAATGACAAATTTTATATTACAAAATAAAATAAAAGAGTAAATAATTGAAACGATTTAATTAATGAAGTCTAAATATATATCTAGCATTGTATTATATGAAGGAATAGTTATTAACTTATATTATTTATAGTAACATAAAAAATAATTTAACCATGTTTCACATTATGAATAATTATGTGAGCATATTTTATTTATTATTTTTGAAAATATTGATTAATAACGGAGGACATTTATTTTTATTTATTTGATTATTTTGACATGTTTAACATTCATACATTGCTTTACTACTTATTGTTTTTGAATGTGTATTTAGTAAGGTTTCTAATATATACAGTTTTCACGAATTTTAAATTATGATTTTGAATAGATTTTAAGATAGATTTAATGAAGATATAATAATTGCTTTGATCTATAATTTAAAAAATATAATATTTTGAGGGAATAATATAGCCAAGAGGGCAAGCTTTTAGTTATAGGTTGAATTATTTGGGAACTTAACTGTCAGAAAAATATTCTTTCCAGTTTAATAGTGCTAGAATCCACCAAGTTAAAATAAGTATATACCAAGAAGAAAATTATTTTGTATTTAAACAATAATGGTGATTATTTAAAAGCAAAATTAATATATATTACAATGTAGAGTAAATGTACTGGATTCTTTAAATTAAACAAAGCAAAACTCTCCATACAGTAGTGCCACCCTGTGCCTACCAGAGTAATCAATGAATGCCAGAAGGCTTGTGCATAAAATCCCTATCTAATGCCTACTCATCCAATATCCCAGACTAGTTTCTAGCTTGTGGCCATCATCAGTGAGGAGCTTTGGATCTGAGAAGATGTCTATTGATTATACATTTTAATGGAAAAGAAAGACTGAAGTCAATATATGTCCGATTGTGTCAGTATGTTAATTGAGTATAATATGCACTCTTAGGAATTTTATTGCTAGCATGATAATATAAATCTTATGTTTATATTTTATTTCTATCAAATTAATTACTTTGGGAAATTTATTTATTTAAAATTATGTTTTAATCATTATATCTATTCAGTAATAAAATATTTAATGATGTGAAAGCATAATAGGACCAATAGAATAAATGTTTAATGTGCTATTCTTCATACATTTTGTTCGTGTAACTGTTATTTTAAGTACCACACTCATGGTTCTGTTTTATCAACATTTGGAATCAAAATTAAGCAAAGTTGTCTTTGAGGAAATGCAAAAAAAAAAGGACATGCATTATGTATATTTGTGATACATCAGGTAATTTATGTCTCAAATGAAGTTTTCAAAGTGGCTATACAATTTTATTTTTTTTCCCTGAATTTTTCTGTCAAAGTTATGCTTTAAAAAATCTTTTTTTAATAGGAGGGGAAAAAAGCATGGATAATCCTTACATGAGAATTTCTAAATGAATTGATAGAAACTTTTAGTTATGTTCTCTATTAACAAATACATTTTTTTAAAATATAAAATAAATTATTTCTATAAATTATTTCAAATTTATTTTTTAGAAAGTAAAACTATTTTTAATTGTAAAAATAAAATAAAATTTATCAAGACAATAATAATTAATATGATCAAGGTATCAAAAAGTGAATTTCTCCAGCCTTGTATAATTGATTATAAGTTTAACTCTTTAATGTCAGTGTCATATTTCATCTGACTAATAAATTAATTTCACTTTGAATCACCAACATTGGTGATAAAGGTATGCTTCGAAACATCAGAGCTCCAAGAATAGGTGGATTCATTCTATTCTTGATCCTTTGTTCAATATTTGGGGGAGAATAATCCTTTGTTCAATATTTGGGGGAGAATAATTTAGTTCCTTTGTTTATGTATATATATATATATATATATATGTATGAGTATGTGTGATTTGTAAATAAAGTTCTATATTTGGTGTAATTACAGTCAGGCAGTAAGTGAATGAATTTTCCTCAATTAAATTCATTTTAGAAAATTTACATTGTTTTGCATATATTTGAATTTTAATAAAATTAATATATGTTAATATATTTAGATTTATGCAGGATATGGACTAATATAAAAACTGCAGAGATCTATCCATAACAAGAGCGTATAGTGTTAATTATCATACATTGTATATTTGTATCAAGCATCATGCATTATGTAAGTAGTCAACAAGTGAAAGATAGCTAAACATGCTTAAGTATTGACAATGTTTGTTATCTGTGCATGTGAGAAGTTTAAAGTTATACAGCTAAAAAATAAACCTGTATTGTAGAGATTTTATTGTATTTTCTAAGAAGATTTTTAACATATTACTTTTCATCTACTGTTGCATATTTATTTGTCTCGAGTGAATAAACACTTCATTAAATTTTATTTGTGTCTAATGTCTTTTTATAGTTAGTTATTCATGCTACTTGGCTGGCATTGTTCATAATATCTCAGGAATATAACAGTAAAACCATTAAACATCACATGATCACATTTCCTATACTAGCACATTAATTGTTGATAAACAGAGCAAAACTCTCCATACAGTATTGCCACCTATGCTAAACAGAATAATCAATGGATGCCAGAAGGCTTGTGCATAAAATCCCTATCTAATGCCTACTCATCCAATATCCCCAGACTAGTTTCTGGCTTGTGGCCTTCGTCAGTGAGGAGCTTTGGATCTGGGAGCACTGCATCTAGATCTTAGGATCTAATGCAACCCTCTAGCAACCACCTTTTATCTCTACTTAACTACTAAACTATGAGAATGAAATTGAAAACACAAAAAATATTTTCAATCTAAGCTCAATAGCTTAAATAGTCATATGGGTCTGAACTCAGTTCAGCACCCATACATTTTGGTGTCTTTGGCTCTTTTACAACCATAGCCACCACTATCCTATTAGGCAGGATTGGTGTTAAACCATTAAGCATCACATGATCACATTTCCTATACTAGCACATTAATTGTTGATAAACAGAGCAAAACTCTCCATACAGTATTTGCCACCTGTGTGGCATTAGATAGGGATTTTATGCACAAGCCTTCTGGCATCCATTGATTACTCTGTTTAGCACAGGTGGCAATACTGTATGGAGAGTTTTGCTCTGTTTATCAACAATTAATGTGCTAGTATAGGAAATGTGATCATGTGATGCTTAATGGTTTAACACCAATCCTGCCTAATAGGATAGTGGTGGCTATGGTTGTAAAAGAGCCAAAGACACCAAAATGTATGGGTGCTGAACTGAGTTCAGACCCATATGACTATTTAAGCTATTGAGCTTAGATTGAAAATATTTTTTGTGTTTTCAATTTCATTCTCATAGTTTAGTAGTTAAGTAGAGATAAAAGGTGGTTGCTAGAGGGTTGCATTAGATTCTAAGATCTAGATGCAGTGCTCTCAGATCCAAAGCTCCTCACTGATGAAGGCCACAAGCCAGAAACTAGTCTGGGGATATTGGATGAGTAGGCATTAGATAGGGATTTTATGCACAAGCCTTCTGGCATCCATTGATTACTCTGTTTAGCACAGGTGGCAATACTGTATGGAGAGTTTTGCTCTGAATATAACAGTACCTAGACCCACAACATCTGAATACAGGTTTGATTAACAAATCTAAGCTGGCATTAATAAATAGATTAAGTTTTTTTCTATTAATTATTTATATCTCTTGGTTTATACTACATTACTCATTGAGTTTTATCTTGTCTCCTTTAACAATGGATCTGTATTTTTTTTCATAACTTTATCAACTTTATTCTACTTTACTTTGGTTTTTTTTTTTTTTTGTTATTTGTATTTAATATCTATTCAAAAGTGTTCTGAAACAGGTATAAAATGTACACTGCACACTTCTCAGAAGCAAAACTTCTATAGGCAGTTTTTCAAAGAGATCCAGAGAATGGAAGATTTAATATTGAAGTATTCAAACTATTATCAATCAGCTTACCATTTTAAAAATCTTGAGAGATTATTAATATACAATATTTTTTTAAATAAAGTATAATATATTGAGTATGAACAATTTTTAAAATAATACACAGCTTTACACAAAGGTACAGGAACCCTTACAAATATCTATATAGGACATCAACACAATAGATCGATATTGGTGACAATTGATCACAGACGTGTAGCAAAATGACTTTTAAAATTGGATTGGAAGAAAGCATTCATAAACTATTCTTGTATACTAGGTTGAATATTTTGTATAGTTAGAATGCCATTCATATGATCACCTGGAGTTGAATTGATGGCAACCTAATAATAATAATTTTATGAAAATTGGAAAGAATGGAAGTTTGAAATGAAAGGAATGCATGCCATAAGTGCAAGATTTCAAAATTTATTATTACATGTGCTATGCAATGATGGCAATAAAATAGTGTATGGAAAATCTAAGTTAGAAGAAGTTTACTTTTTATCGTGAAAAGTAAAAAGTTTTATGGATAAATCTTTATAGATATTCATCCAGTACTCAGGGCCTGTCCAGTAGTTGCTGGTGCATTAAACAGATTCATAAGATAACAAACAATAATAAGCAAAATGAAACAAATTTTTATTTAAATGTTTAATTTTACAGCAGTCTGAATGCATAATGTGTCTAATTAAAATACAGTATTGTAATTGATAAATATTTCCTTTTAACTTAATGGTGGCCTTGGCGCCCCTAAATTTTTGCGCCCCAGGCTATTACCTAGAGTGCCTGTAGCTCATGCTAGTTCTGGCTGCTCTGTAAAACTCTTCCTGCCTTTTAGAAAAGAATATTATAAGTTTTTATTTTAAAACATTTATGATTATTATTATTATTTAAAAAGAAATCTAAAAATTATTTACTCTAAAAATATACTTTATGTAGTTGTTGTAGCAAATGCTACTATCAACTGTGTATTTTAAAACTTTTATGTCAAATTAAATCTGACAGTAATGAGTTTAGTAACACGTGATTCTCTTGTAGTTAATTAGAAAATTTAAAAAACTAAAAGCATTAACCATAACTTTACAGACGCAGTATAGTGTATAAAATATATACATTCTATGATGTTACTATTTTAATCACTATATAATTAAATTTTATTGATTAGAGAAGTATTTTATTTAAAATAAATAAATTTTGATTTTCTTTAAAATGAAATTTAATGGAGAATTAAAAGAAAAACTCAGATATTTGAAATTTATCTTAGAAACTGAAAAAAAAAAAAGTTTTAATTGTAGATTACTTTGTTAACAGCGAAATTAATTAAGAAATCGGTTTTGGAATGGAAACAAACTTCTGTTTCAACTAATGAATATAAATTTAAAAAACAGAGCAATGATTATCGTAATGAGTTTATATTATATTAAAATTGTATATGTACTTAAAGAATAAACTAAAGAATGAATTTTTGTTTCTTGTTTTTTAATTGTGTTTTTCTAATTTCTCAACACCTTAATAAATTTTTCTGAAGTTTTTGGCTGGCATCCATTTTCTTCTTAATGCATTATTGTTTTGCATTGTTTTGTTTATATATTCAGTATTCTAAGTAAGAAAAATAAATTTGTGTTCAAAGAAATGTCATATTTCCTCCATATGCAATGAGTATGTATAATATTTGTATTAAACTTTATATTAACATACTATATCTTTAATGTATAAGACAGACAATTATCCTACTTTAAGTAGGACTATCTATTTCAATAGTTTGTCAAAACAGGGATGAGTTAAATAAGATATCTAATTTTTGCACAATTTGTTCTTTGCTTGGTCTTGGTTTCAATCAATTACTTAATTACTCATATATTTCCCTCTTGTGCTCTCTGTTACTGGGATTCAAAATATTCTATCACATATTTTTCCTATCTTTTTTTAACTATCATAATCATTAACACAAAACATTAATAATCAAATAATTTCTGGATTTCAACATATATCTCTTCAATTTAATTATATTTTTGATTTAATGCATTTTATTTTTACTAAATGTGGTATAGTTACTGAAGCTATCTGGCAGTCATAATTGAAAATTTGTAGTGTTGCCATTATAGTTTTTACAATCCAAGGTGAATAGTGTACTAAAATAGCATTGCCAAGTTCATTATTATTCTTTTGAAATTGTGCCATGTTATATCTGAGAATTTTCTATGTTTCCATTTTCTATTAAGTAAATCATATAGGAACAAAAAAAGTTAAAAGATGTTTATTTCATTTAAAAAAAATTATGAAAAAAAATCAGAGTATATTGTTGCATTTTATTTTGTTTTAATAATTTTAACTTTTTAATTTGTTAAATTTGATCAATCATTAAATGTTATTTTATTACATAGATACTTTGATTAACACTAAAACTGTATTTTATGATTTTAAAAGTTTGATTCTAGTTGATAATTTGAGCCAGAAAAAAGAATGTAATATCAAAAAAAAAAAAAAATTTCCAAACAAGAAAATGAGAGTGTTTTATTAGCATAAGTTTATTTTTATTTTTAAAGATTTGACTTTAGTTTTCAAGATGATGTCAGAAAAACAGAACATAATATCAATAAAAAAAATACAAATTAGAAAAGGGGATATAAAATAATCTTATTAGTCAAGCATTGGTGGTCAAGAGGTCAGCGATGGGTGCTTTACAAGCAGTTGTCCCAGGTTAGCGGGTTCACTTCCCGGCTGATGCTATGACACATGAGGAAAAAAAAATCTTATTATCATAAAATTGTTTTTTTTTTTCCCAAAATTTGGCTTTAACTTTCATTATGATACTAGAAAAATAGTTAAGCGAGACAGTGGAAATAAAATAATTTTTATGTAATATAAGATTATTCATGCTTGTAAAAGATCAATTTTAGGTTTTCATTATGGAGGTAAAAACCAAAGTTATAATAAAGCATCAAGAAAAAAAATATTTTCAAGCAATAAAATAGAAATTTTGAATATGATATGGTTAAATCAATTATCTGTAAATTTGTTTAATTTTTATTCTATACTTTTAAAGGTTAGTTTTTAGTTTTCACTAAAATTGAATTGTACAGTATGTATAACAATTAAATTTTATATATGCACGTGTATTTTTTATTTGGATTGTGTTTTGTCTATTTAAATACTTGTTTTTACTATGATAATCTCCCTAAATACATATATAAACTACAATAACATAATGATATAATGAATGGCTTTATTCCTTGGGAATTTATAAGTAGTTTAAGTGTTGGAAGTGTCAAAAATAAAGTAGTTCTGGTGATCTTTTGCTCCACAATCTGATATTCTATCACCCCGTTAATCATGCAAGACACCAATAACACTTGTTATAGCAGACTGTTCTATATAGGTGTGTATATGTGCTTCATATACATGCGAAATGTGTATAACATACATGTATAGGATGCAGTATAGAATAAAACATTAAAAATATGAAAAATCATAATTTTGTTTTTCTATTAAGTTTTAACTTTTTTCATTCCTTATTTAATATTTTTTTTAAATCCCAGATCACTGAAAAAGTGATACAAAGACTATGGGAAGATTTCTAGTCTAGAAAATAAGCAGTACTATTTAGCTCATTGATTTGATGGTTTTAAGATTATTTTCAAAATCTTTTTTATTTTTATTTCAAAGAAAATTGTTATTAAAGCCAAAAACCAACAACAACAAATAATCAGTTTATTTGATTATCAATTTAGTGTCACAAAAAAATGCTTTCTTATTTTGAAAGAGTATTAGATACATGTTTTCATTTAAGATTATTACAAGTTTTATATTAGTAATGTAAAAATCAAATTAATTATTCTTTTACACTTTTTATTAAATTTATTAAAAGCATATTTGGTAATTAGAAGATAATTTATTATGTAGTTTACTATATCTTATACTTTTAATAATCTTGAAAAATACTGGTTTTTTTGTGAAATACTAATAAAATCTACATGCATATATGAATGTAGATTTCACAAAGTAAAATAACTGATAAATATTTTCAAAATTTTTATTGGTTATATGTTTTTAATATTCAGTTTTTTTATTTTCTTTCTGTTATGCGTTAAATATAGTCTTGCATATAGTTAGTAAATTGACACGGAATTGTAATAAGTATTGATAGATGAATTGTTATTAAATTAAGCAGTGGTGAATCAGATAAAAGTTTAATAGAACCAAAATATTAATTTAAATTGCTGAAAATAAAAATGAAACAATGTTTACATTTATACAAAATAATGCATAATTATGTGAATTTGTTTTTAAAATAAGCATTCCGTTTAAGTAATTTGTATTTAATTTTTTTAATCATGGATTTGTTTATCTACAATTTTTGAAGTTACCAATAGTACGTATCTGTTTGATCTCAAACTTTTACAATAGCTATTTGTATTCATTTTTGATAACATCATTACAATAGTTTATGTATTAAATACAAATTGTTGCTTAATAGAAATGCTTCAAAAGATAATATTTAGTTTGCTACAAAGGAATGTTTAAAAAATAAACAACTAGAAGCATATGATTCTAAATATAATTTTAAAAAAAGAGATTCAAAGATAAAATAGATTATTTTACATTATATATTTACAAAAAAAAAAGGAAGATCTAATTTTTGATCATTAATACAAAAAAGGAAAATCTAATTTACTTATGTTTTTAAGATTTGCTATGTCTTAAAAAATGGATTTGGAAATTGTTTTATCACCTATTGCCATAATTTAGTCCTGCTTCTATAATTAAATTACAATTTGTCATAGTAACAATGCAAAGTGTTATTTAAAGCAGTAGTCTTCAACCTTTTCACACCTGCGGACCAGAAAAAGTATGGATAAGGTTTTGCGGACCGGCAGAAGTCTAAAGATAAATTTTCTTAAAGATGTAAACTGCTTAGCCTTAGATGAGCATAATTGTTATAACTGACCAAACAACACCCTAGTTACTGTGTAGTATAGTAATGGTGTTGCTTACTTTCACATGTTGAACACTCTTTCTTGCGTTAATGTTAAATATACAAGATGAAGTTATATATATGGAGTTTGTATAATAATAAACTTTTTTTTTTTAATTTTGAATTTTTTTAGAAAAATAATAAAAAATTTAATTTGACGCCCTCCCCCCATAAACATCTGGGATAACTAGAAAAACAAATTAATTTATGTATGATTGATTAGATTTTGTTTTCATTCTGTTTTTTTTTTTTAATTGGGTAAAAATGAAATGAAAAAATAAATAAAAATTGTTTATATTAATTAAAAGTTTAAACTCTTATTATTTTATTATTACAAACTTTCCTGCCAGTCTACCGCAGACTGGCAGAAAACTTCTGTGGCCCGGCACTGGTCCGTGGACCAAGCGTTGAAGACCACTGATTTAAAGAACTTGTAACTAGATTTCTGTATAAACTTTTAAATTCAGAGGTGATTAATAAGTGTTAATGCAATTGTTTTTTTCATCTTTGTAATGGTTTTATTATTATTTTTTCTTTACATTTACATTCTATACTTTGATGTTATATAATGTTTAAGGATAAACAATTTCATACATTTTCAATGCATTTTATTGATATTTTCAATCACTTTTAATATTTTGAAAGGCTAATAATATTTGTTCCTTATCTATATCCCTGAGGAAGACCACTAACCATTTGAAACATTGAAAAGAAGATCATCAGTAAAAAAAACATTGAAAAAATACATTTACATTACAAATGTATACCCAAAAATAATTGGAATAATTCTCTGGTTTGCACACTTGTTATAGATATGTTTCTACTGTTACATATTTTTTGCAGGAACCCTTCAGCATCAGTCTACCAAATGATATCGCCATGTGAATCATGGAGGCACATAGCACATTTTTTTGTAAAATGTATTTCACATATTCAGTGATTTTTATAATAACTGAAAAGTTCAAACAATGTGAAATTCTGTTTTTATTTACCAGAAAATGACAGGGGAAACAGGTGTAATGCTTGAACAAATTATAAGAAAGCTGATCTCATAAAAAGACAAGTTTATGTTTAATTGAAATGTTGAATTCACCACGTCCCTAAAAAGCTTGGCAATGAAGTCCAAAGTCAAAACAATGATTTTTTTTTTGTGATGCAAATGGCATTTTTCTTTCAGATTTAGTTCATTCTGGTCAGGTATTTTATCTGCAAGTTCTGAAACATTTATGTGATGTGGTAAAACATGGAGCTCATTTGGGGGCAAAGAGAAGAGTTCAAGCTTCTCCTTGACAAAGTTTCATCTTTCAAAGTCTTGAGTATTAAACACTTTTTAACTTAATTCATCATGACCCAGCTTATCCATCAGCCATATTTGCTCAATCTTGCTTTGGATAATTTTTTTAAAATTCTCTCAAATGAAAAGAAATGCCTCAAATTGTTTTGTTTTTGTGAACTTAGAAGTGATGGAAAAAAACACTGCAGATATTAAAGTGCATCATTTTGCAAGTGTTTCTGGAATACTTTAAAAAATGAAAAACACATTTAGACCTGTGAATTGCATCAAATGAACAATAATTTGAAAGTGTTTAAATTTATAAAACTTAAAAATAAATAATTTTTTATTATAAAATTCTGGTTACTTTTAGTTACCGCCTCATACATAATTATACATTATTTTTGCATATGATTCAGTGTCTCAATTTTTGAAATAATTTTTATTTGATTTATTGCATTTTTAATTAATATTATTAGTCATAATAGTAGTATTAATAGTAGTAGTAATAAATATTTGTCATTATCTTCCTTATCATCACATTCTCTATTGTCAAAAAGGTAATTATGACACGAAATAACTAGATTTGGTGTTACTCTTTTTTTAAAGAAAAAAATTATCCGATTACTTTTTTATGAATCCTAAAATTAGTTTTATTTTACTGCTATTTTTTTTTTAATCATTGGCTAATTAGATTGTAAAATATTTTTTTAATATTCTTTAAAACTATTCTCTGTCTGCATAATGTTTTACATCTACTTTTCATTGTACTCTAATTATCACTATATGACATAGCTATATGACACTTAACTCCTCACTCTGTGGATATGTCACAAACAAAGTATTATGTAATAGAGCTCAAGCTGCATGAGATAATAATAAATTTTAATATATGGATTAATTGGTAACTAATGATTTAAACATATATTATAGATAACTATATATGTTATGAAGATTATTATTATACATTATTTTAAATTAGTCTTATTATTATTTATTTACCATTATCACACGCCTAACTGCAGTCTTTGGCCATTCCAACTTAAAATGTATCTGCCTACAAATTTATACACTATAAGCAGAAATATAATATTATAAGAAAGGTTAAATTTACAGTTATTTTTAAATTTATTTGCAATATATAAAACAATTATATGAATATTCACTTAGGAATTTAAATAATGTTTGAGAACCAAAGTGTCTGTTAATTTACCTGACCAAACTGAGTTTTCCCACATACTTCTATTGGGATTTGATTCAGGAATCTTTAGTTTTGGAAGGCATCACTAAAGTTAAACTTCACATGCTGATTTGTAACCATACTTAATAATAGATAAACTTACAGAAAAGAATATTTTAATATCTTAATATTCTTTTATATTTGTATATAATAATTTGCCTTCTTTGTATATTTGAACTGATTATAATATGAGGAAGGAGATCTAGAGACAACCATAGCTGTGTGATAGATTGGCAGATTCTGGAACCCTTAAGCTCTATGGATCACATGCATCTCTCTCACTTTCAGCACTTGAACTTCTTACGAACTCATGAGAATTGATAAGGGAAAAGATGTTTTAATAAAATCATATCCCGCATGGTTCAGCATAATGGTGGAGTACAGATGCTTTAGGTCCATGGATTATGCATAGCTCTATCACTTCTAATGCTTAAACTTATAAGCTCCAGAGAAATTTTATTCACATTTCCATGTAATAATTTGCATTCTCTGAATTTTTTGATTATACTAAGGCAGGAGTTCCCAACCTTTTTGGTCACCGTATCCCCTTGGTTTTTAGTAAATTATATGGTATCTCCCCTATTCATTATAATAAGAAATAAGTAATTGGGGAGTGTACTATTCAGTACATCATGCACATGAATAGGAAGTTCAGAGGCCATGGAGGTGAGACTTGAGAGGTCTGATATGGCAATTTCATTAGCTATCTTGAGTCTTAACTAGACATTTTGAGTTATCAGATTCTGCAGTAAGAAAAAGTCAATGCAACCTGATTGTGTCTGATCTGAAATTTTGCTGGTATGGCTGTCAGACAGGAATAACATGCAATAGCCTGGAAATGTTGATAACATAACTATTTTTGGAATATATTAATAGCATAACATATTTGAGAATCCATATACCTAAGGAAAAAAGATCTTGACAATTTATATGAAAAGTCCCAGGAATTAACTATACATAAATGTCTAAGAATCATTTTTTTCAATTACCAAATGCTAACCCAAATCTTTATTTTAGACCCAATGTTTGGGTTTATAATAATAAAACTGTTTGATTAACCATGTATTAGTATATATTTATTAGAAGCCATTTGGAAATAAGTCCAACCACTCTAGCACTAGCAAGAAAATAAAGACGGAAAGAAAAATGAAGAGTTTGGAAAAGAAAAGATTCAGATTGACTACAAGTTAAGATTTTTGGTAGCTTAAAAGCTGATTGCTAATATTTGTTTAGTTTTATTTGGATAATCTATGATGTAAGTAAGGATTTTAGATTTTTTTTAAATTTTATTTTAGATGAAAAATTATTTCAAAACATTGCCAAGAATTTTCCTAGGATATTTGGAATTTTCCATATTTTACAGGATTTTGATATCATTTTAAACCATAGTGAATTTAAAGTTGAGTCAAAATGGTCAATAGAATGTATGATGAAAAGAATATTATATTGAACAAAGTATGACATATGTAGTAGTGATAAATTACATATGAGAAAGCACAATGTTAGCAATAAGTGTGAAGTTATTCTAAAAGTAATGAATTAATATCAGAGAATATTTTAATAAATATTCATCATCTGACAATTATAAAATTATGATCTCAAAAACTACAATTTTTTTTAAGATTATTATATGTTGGCAAACTATAGACTATAAGAATATGAGAGAACAAATTTCTCAAAAATATTTCAAAGAAATTGAATGAAGCTCAAATATGAAAATAATATTTTATCTGGTTTATAAGATAACAATGCTACTAATATTGATTCATAAATACTTTTTTTTAAATAAAAAACAATATTCGATATGTATATAAATACTTTATACATAATCAGAAATGTAGATAAAATGATTAGAGAGATGGGAAAAAACATACTAGTTCCAATTAGAAATAATAAAAAAATACATTCTAGTTTCAAGATGATTGCACAATATTTTATATAAACTTTTGCTTCTGATGCAGAACTGAGATAAAGTAATATCGAATTTATTGACCAAAAAAATATTTCAAATTTTCATTTAAATATAAATCAGTCAAAAATACTATTACTAAGATGGGCTCAATTTTAGTTTGCAGTCGCCAGTTTTAATTGATTGTTTGCCTAATTATCTCATAGCTAAAGTTTTTGTTGATAAATATATAGAAATTTGTGTTATATTCTCAATATTTATATTTATGAAGTCTCAAAATCTTGTAATATTATTAACATAAGTTTTAATTATATCCTTTGTAAAAAATTTCTATGAACTTTAAAGCTGCAAATGAAAAAAATCAACCACTCTCTTCTGGACATTTGTTTTAGTCATAACAAGAATTATCTGAAGTCTGAAAACTGAGGTTCTTCAAATGCACCCAAGCCTCAAATTATTTAACACTATCAGAATGATCAATTTGACATTATTTATAACAGAAACATGTGGCCAGCAATGATTGGTTGAATTTTTTCATCAAACATTGCCATCTGAAACAACATAAGAAAATTTCCATAGAGTGTAAATAAAAATTAACTTAAATAATATAATATTTTCACTTATTTATGTGGTTTTTTATTATATATACATATTTAAAGTAAAAATGAGGTTGAACATTAAATTTGGAAGCCAAAAATGATGGTTAAAAGCCTGACCAAAAAGAATCTTAAAAGTTTGTTGAAAAGGATAATTTATACCTTTAAATAAATGGGAAATTGATGATTTAAATGTTTTTATTAAATAGTGAAAAAAACATGAATTCAATTTTCTCATTTTTATATGTGTTTCAGTATACATCGATGTAAAGCAATTGAAATACAATTGATGTCATTTATTGATAAGCTTGAATATTATTTAGGCATTGAACTGGAAAAGGAGAATATTAAGTCAGTGATTACCAATTTAAAGTTTGTGTACTCTCAGGAATATAATGTGTGCATGAAAAAATTGAACAATGGCAAAAAAGAGTACATATCTCAAAGGTTAAAACTTATCAAAATTACTAAATTTGTTGAACATTATAAAAGAATGTTAGGTCAAGTTTATTTGGGTTTTTAATTATGGGAAAAGACTTGCTTACTCACTTTATTAATTTGTTGAAGGATGGGACCTTCTAAACAATCTTGTAAATATATCATTACATTGTATAGGTTTTGCAGATTGTCTCTAACACACATAGCTTTAACTATGCTCTGCTTCAATAGCATTCCAGTTGCTATGACATTAGTGTTTATATCAATATGCAATTTCAAATCTTGAGAGGAATGTTCATTAAATAACTCTATCCAGATATTTCTACTTATCTTTTTTATGCTGTTGAATCTTAATTGATTTTTCAATTTATGTATTATCAGATATGGATCAATGGTGACTACTGGTTTAGTAAAAAAATTGAAATGTAATGTTCAGAGTGATCAATCATCAATAATTTATTAGGATATGTCCAACATTTTAGTGCAAAATAGTGAGATGACCAAATCTACAATTCTCTAAACAAGTAAAGAGAGAGTGATGAATTTTCATATATAGAAAATGATGACTATCCTAAACCCCAACATATAGCATGTAAGGAAATATTCAATAGTTATATGAAGTCATATGAAACTTTATTTACTCTTGCGTTATTTACAAACAAAACATGCTAATTCTATAAACAACAATTGGCTTTTATATTAAACGTATCTCTAGTATGAAGAATATAGTTTATGGAAAAGGAAAGTCAAAAATATGTAAGTGAAAAGAATTTGGGAATCACTGCATTAATGTATCACAAACTAAGCCGAAAGTTATCACCTGAAATTATAGTTCAGTAGTTTCACATATTAATCTTGAACTAAAAACTTTTAAAATAGAGAATTTTTTTTATTCAAAACATAAGAGATGTATTATGTGCAGGATTTGCATAAAGTAATAAAGATCTGGCATATTAGTATTATATTTTTGATACCCAAATGGAATTACATGCCATCATAATTTTATTATAAATAAAAACCAAATAGATAGAAAGGAGTATCTGATAGAAAATTGACATCAATTTTTTATAATACTGAATTTAAAAAAGCATTCATATTGTTAATTCCTGATTAAATACTATATTGGTCGTCAAAACTGCTTAAGGTCTTAAGATTGACAGTCTTACAAGTATGATGAGTGCATTCCCTAAAATGGAGGAATGAAAGCTAGAATAAACTACAAGTCATTGCTACTGAGAGTACTAGTAGATTCTAAAAAGCATTGCATCCACCCTCCACCCCCCATAAAACTATAGCTGAATAAATCATGGAATAGATTAATAAAATTTAAAATCTTTTTTATCTATTAAAACAATAATTGTTTGTAATATGAAAACTTAATAATAGAACAGTGGATGCTGCATTTTTTTTATATGATTAGAATACTTTCTTCAACTTAGGGCATTTGATCAGGTAATGTATCCATATGGTGGATTGTTGCATTTTAGAGACCAGATTTATTTTCTGAAAACATCCATTTCCAGTCAACAATGCCATTTTCCAAAATGGTAATATTCCATTTTATATAATCTAGTCAATCAAATATTGGCTTGAGAAATTATGAATATAATTTTTATACATTTGCCATGGTCTAGTTAAATACCGATTTAAATATTATTAAGACTTTGTGGAACTTTGACAATTTTCAGTGATTTGGGAATTTTTTTCTGTTGTATTTTGTAAAAGTTTTATACAAGTTTGTGCCTCCAGAAAAACTAGAATTTATTAGAGAGATTTTTTTTTTAGATCGTGAACTGATAACTGGTAAAAATTCAATTAAAGAATTAACGTAATGGCGATCGATAAAATTCCAAGGAATATTTGCTGATTGCAAATATTTCTAGATAAGAGACCTTACCTTATTGGAGAAGGTAATTAATTATAGCAGTTATCAGAAAGCTATAAAAAGGGTACTTAACGAAGTACAAGGGGCCATTTTGAGTGCATCTCCAGTTGACTTTCCAGTTCAATTCCAGTGTTGGAGAGATCTAGTGTCAGTGCTTCAGTTAATGTCCAGTGCTCAGTGGAAATGTAGTTGACAGGCATAGCTGAATAGGCCCACAGAGATTGGGAGACCAAAGCCTGAGGAAACCATCCGGATAGCAGCTAAATGAAGAGTTGAGTTTCCAGTGATTTTCTAGTGGAGTTACTGGTGGACTGTTGCAGAGACAGAAGCCATAAGAAGCATATAGTCAGTTGCAGTGCTACATTATGATGTGTTCATGTGCAGCTAAACTGGACTGGGGATTAGGTGTGTGTAAACCTAGCCCATTGTGAACCACTTTTGTAGCAGCCAGCTGAAAGTACATTGTTGGAATTGAACATTAGTAAACTGTTGAGATAGTGTTGCTGCGGACTATTCACTATCCTGATTATGTAAAATATTGAGTTTTTTTATTGTATATATTCATTTGCTGGCCACCCAGTCCTGTTGACTGTGCAGTGGTTTGCTATGTCCGCAAGTATGACTGGGTGGCCAGAAAATGAATATATACAATAAAAAACTCATAATATTTTATATAATCAGGATAGTGAATAGTCTGCAAGGACACTATCTCAACAGTTCACCTAGGACCCAGTTCATTTTACCTGCACACAACCACATCATAATGTAGCACTGTGACTGACAATATGCTTTTTATGGCTTCCATCTCTGCAACAGTCCACCAGTAACTCCACTAGAAACTCAACTCTTCATTTAGCTGCTATCCGGATGGTTTCCTCAGGCTTTTGTCTCCCAATCTCTGTGGGCCTATTCAGTTATGCCCATGAACTACATTTTCACTGAGTGCTGGACATTAACCGAAGCAGTGACATTAGATCTCTCCAACCCCAGAATTGAACAGGAAAGTCAACTGGAGATGCACGCAAAATGGCCCCTCGTACTTGTTACGTACCCTTTTTATAGCTTTCTGATAACTGCTACAATTAATTACCTTCTCCAATAAGGTAAGGTCTTTTTTCTAGAAATATTTGCAATCAGCAAATATTTCTTGGAATTTTATCGATCACCATTAATTTAATTCTTTAATTAAATTTTTATCAGTTATCAGTTAGCGATCTAAAAAAAATCTCTCTAATAAATTCTAGTTTTTCTGGAGTGCCCAAACTTGTATAAAACTTTTACAAAATACAACATTTTCATGTTAATAGGGTTCATAATAATTGTTCAAGACCCAGAAAGAGACCACATGTGAGATGGATGGATGAAATAAGAAAGTGTGCAGGGGTGATGTGGAGAAGAGAAGCTAAAGATAGGAAAAGATGGATTGAACTTGGAGAGACCTTCATCCTGCAGTGGATTGATAATGGTTGATGATGATGATGATGAATATTAAAAAAATATGCCATATATATTCCTATTATTTTATCTAATCGCTATGCATGTATGTCAGTACAAACAACCATACATGAAGGTACATATATGCTCTCAAAGTGTTTTTATATAAAAGTTTCTTTTCATTATTTTTGTATTGTAGTTTTATATATTTATGTGTTCCATATTTATAAGTTTTTATGTTAAGAATTTGGTTTCATCAAACAATGAAAGGAGACCAAATAAAGTAATGGCTAACTCATAAATAAAATATGCTTCCACAATAGATTGCAGTTTATCTTTACATATATTAATCTGATTGTATATTCTATAAATGCAAGTTTCAATTTATATATTTCTTTCCAGGTTGAAAAATATATGGGACCATTCAAACTGACAGATAATCAAATTTGCAAAATTATGGAAACACTTCACTCCGAAATGTTATTAGGTTTGAGTGAAAATCTGGAAAATAATAAAAAAACATCTTTACAGATGGAAAATACTTACTTAAGAGGCCTATATAATGGAACAGGTTCGTATTAATCTTATCTGAGATTGTATAGTTTTTATTCTGAATGTTTTCACAGATCATTTTAAAATATATTTCAAAGTAGCATTCTACTTGTATTATTATTTATATTATTCTGATTAGTATTAGGTTGTCTTTTTTAAGAAATAGTAATTAATAATTATAAAAATAAATTTTTTCAAATAACGCAATCCTTTGAAATCATATCAAATATTTATATATAATAATATTATTATTCGATGTCTGTATTTTTAAAGCAATATACGTAAATATATAACTGAATATTCTATAACTATATAATTATATACATAGTTATATAATTATATATAGTTATATAATTATATAACTGAATATGATTTAATTAACAGGCAAGCAGCAAATGTTAAGATCACGGAATTGTGGGAAAGTTAACATTTCAAAGCTTTAGTTGACAAAGATTACTTGGATAATCAAAAGCGCTCCTAAGTGGATAAAATTTTTAATTATTTAGTTACTGTATTTACAAATATTCAGTTATATAATTATATATATATTTCTTATTAGTTTTTTTATTTATGTATGCAATAACAACTATGAATTAGTATTCCACTCTTGAAAAAAATATCAACATATTTTTATATTGTAGCAAACCTTCATATAAAATGTATATAACATTAAAAGTCATCATCTCAATTTTTATAGTATTATTATTCAAAAGATGATTAAAATACTCATTCCACCTGTTCAAAATATCTTTATTATCATGTTGCTGAATTTAATCAGATAGTGATATGATTTCTCAGGTCCATATGTTGCTTTCACTACATCACAAAAAGGTATAGAATGACTGTAGTTAGTGGATGTCTGTGTATTTTCATAATTTTAATCCATCAGTTATTTTTAAGACTTCTCATCAATCATTGATCTGAAGTTTTACATTTAATCTATCACTCTGCTAAGTAGAAAATATTACATTTCCTCTTAATTAAATCACCAATAATATGATCATTGTCATAAAACCAGTCATGATTTTTCTTTTTTACTGAACCCAAGAATTGATTTACTTATATCCATACCATACTCTTTAAGATAATTCCATACTTCGGTGATATGACAATTACTGGAGTCCAAATAAATAATTTTAATGTTTAATAGTTGTTCAAATTTAGTACATGTAGCAGATATTTCAAAAGAACAAACATAAATTTTCTTCTGAATATCATTGGAATTGATGCAACTATCATTTTAATTTTGGGGTGTATGAATTTGCACTTGTAAGCACTCATGTAATATGAACTTTTCTTATACTCTGACTCCTAATTATAATGTAATTTGTTAAATGCCATTGTTTTGAGTTTGTATGCATTTATGTTTTTTATAATGGTTTTTCTCTTTAAATGAAATGTTTCTGTACTCAGTCTGTTTGTTGTGCAAAAATTCAATAACAACTGATCATTTGGATTTACAACACCAACATCATTACTTTCAACTTTTGGCTATAGTCTATTATTTGTAGCAATGTATGATTTTAAAGTCTCCACTCAATAAAAATTTGAACTTTTAATAGTATTGCTGAAATAATGCTATCCAGTAATGAATAAAAGCTTTCGTTCACTGAATTCTTTAAATCTAAGGTTGGATCGTAGGTGGAAATAAATTCCATTATGCAAGGCAAGTTTTAAAACATATGCCTTTCGTTGATAAAAATGAGGAACCCCAAGAATAGAAGATACTAAATTAAACTTTACAGCAAATCAAACGCATTTCATTGACTGATTTGTCTTTCTGAAAAAACTTTTATAACCATCCACTTCTTCTATTAAGTTTGCTTTCTCTGGAAGATAGATTTTCACAAAGAACAGCTACATCAATCTTAAATTTTAATGATTCCTTAACCACCAATGTGGTCCTCCATTTTGGTTTTGAAGATTTTGTATCAAGTAATGTTCACACATTTTATGCCCTTATATTTATGAAAAAAATAACTTACAATACTTATCTTTAATACTACCATGGACTAAACAATGTCTAACTGTCTCTGAACTAGATAATGTTCACTCTACTTTAACAATTAATTTATAATACTAGCCAATAGTCCTTGGCGTGAGCCTTCAAGTTAGTAATCCAGTGTGCCTAATTCATTCACATGCAAGTACATAAGACTTATCGTTATGAATCAATTTGTGTTAGCAACAATGAATATTCCAATGATTATTATTGTTGTAAGTACTAATAATTTTACAACTAATTCTAACAAATAATTATTGTAATAGCAAATAACATTACCAAATATCTCATCCACCATGCTGGGAATAATATGTCCTATCCAATCTGTGCACTTCCATTGTTTTGGGTAGTATCTCATGTCAGGTTGTAATTAGCCAATAGTCCTCTAGTATATCACATCATCAAACTTTAATTATTGTATACTATGCTGTAATTATTATGTTTCAATTATTATTCAATCAAAACTGCCAAAGAGGGTGGTAATTAAAGCATTGTGAATCAGTAATAAAATGTATAGATGATTTAGTATTATACATTGGTATTAAAGGTCTTATATAGTAATGGTTGTATATTCAGCTGTCATATTCATGTTATGAATTTAATCTGGATCTAATGAATTAAAAACTTTTTTAAAAATAGATTTAGGTTTTTTTTTTTACCCATAGCAATCCAAAATCATTTTAGGTTACCATCCAATATTAGATGGTAAATGGGCAGTTAACTATTCTTAACTAGAGAGTAAAACATTTAAAAATGCTCTAGCAATTAACAAACGTGATGTTTCCTATCTTCTCCTTTATTGCTCCTCTGTGAGGAGTTATTAGAGAGTTTTTTTGCACTACTTTGACCTATTTAAAGGTTATTCTATCTTCTGTCTTATTTGACATTATACATGTTAATTATTTTACTAATTTGTGATATTTTGTATTATTATTATTAATCTGTTTTGATTCTGAAAATATGTTGATATTTTTTATTAATACTAAAATATCTGAATAATAGTCAGTTAAAGTAAAATGTGAACATTGAAACATTCAATATTAGACATGTATTGAATTCTTTGATGATTTTTATTCTCATTCTTATAAAATGTGATATTATTTATTAACCCATCTATAAATAATTTATTTCTTGTGAAAGTCTCTTTAATATCTTTCCATATAACAAACTCCATTTTTCTATTGCTCCAGAAATCCCTTGATTTAATTATTCCATTTTAACTTCAAGTTCTTTTACAAGAATATTTCTTATATCTTAATATCAGATCAAGACATGCTCTAAATATTTTTAATTTTATTTTGCTTTTTATTATTGTTAATCTAACAATCATTAACTTAATGGGATAGTTATCTCCATTCGAATTGCTGGCTATGTCCTTTAGTTTTTTTTATTAATATACCTATAGCGTCCTTGATGTTAATCAGTTAAAATAAATTTGATGACTTTTCTCATTTCATTGCCTTTTCTAAAAACAATTGAATTTAAATGAAGATAATATTTATTGTGAATATATGGGTTTATAATTTAAAGGAAAACTGATAAAAAATAAATAAAACCAATTTAGGAGGGAGGAGGGGAGGCTGGAAATGAAGAAAGAAAAGAAATTGTAAATTTGCCTTCGCTTTCAGATAATAAAATAATAATATTGAACAGAATTTAACATAAAATTCTATTTTAAAAAAAGGACTTAATATATTCATATTAATAAAAAAAAAAAAAAAAGAGCGCAGGAGTAATGGAATAAAACAAAGCTAAAATATTGTAGAAACATTTTTGTTGGCTTACACCCGAACACACATTCTCACAAAATCACATTTATCTTGATGAAATAGTGATTTAGAATTTGTTTACTTCAGAAAAATAATAATAATAATAATAAGTGGCGACAAAATAATTCTGATAATTATATTACAAAGTTTAAAATGTAAAAATGCAAGAGCTTTATAGAAATACTTTTATTTCTTTTATTAATTAATTCTATTATTTTGTCAATAATTTGCTCCATATTTAAAATTAGGTTTTTTAAAACCTTTTTTTTTGTCAATAAAATTAATGAAATCTTCACATGAAACACGAATTTTGAAATTTTTTGTCAATTTTTATGTAAAGTTGTAAAACAAGAAAACAATAGATAATTGCACGATTTGTTAAGTTTGAATACTAGAAGTACAGAATTGAGTTGCAGTTCATGGACTTTATGCTTGATAGAACATTTCCCTATCACTGTACCTAAATCACATTGGGTTAAAACATTGTCACTACTCTCTGATAAGAATGAGAAATAAAATAAATTATCGTTAGTACAAATCAATTATCAGCAAGAAAATTGGTCTATTTTTTATCAAACTTATTTTTCTAAAAACCAAAAATTGTCTTGATTTTTTTTATTTTTATATGCAGTATATGGAATTTTACAGATAATTATGATAAATTATAATGTTGAAAAAGTAATTTATTTTTATTATATTAATGTAATAATAATAATATTTATACAATTTATTTAAAAATTACATTTTTGTGCAGCGGGTAGCTCAGTCACTTATTATGGGGTTTAAATTTAGATGAAATTTTGACATTGGTGTTTATGATAATTGTGGAGTTTTAAGAAAAACTTTGATTTATTGATTTATGTTACAGATAATTGGTTTATAGCCCATCTAGCTATATAATTATTAGTTGGAGATATAGTTACTAGCTATTATTATCTTGACGGTAAAAATCCCAGGTTAATCTAGATTAGAAAAAATGAATATAATTGGTCTTATTATAATGGAGAAGATATCATACATCTATAAAACATCAATCCATTATTTACTCATAATTAAAATGAGAACTAATATCAATAAAAGTAAATTAAATTTTTGTAATAAAAAAAGTAATTGATTGGTTTCTTCAAAAATAAAAATTAATCAGAAATTTTTGGAATATTATGTAAAAAAAAAAAAAAAAGCTAAATTATTTAAATTAAAATTGGTAATATTATAATTTTAGAAAATAAAATTATTCATATGTAAAGTGAACTTTTTAACTACATTTTATATTTTCTCTATTATGTTGCATACTTTTTTAAAAATAGTTAATAAATAAATTCAGAAATTAAATTACTGCATCAATACCAATTTACAATTTTTTTTTAGTTGTTATGAGCTGGATTAGTATAAAAATGACAAGAAAATGATTAAAAATTAGAAAAGTATTTGAGTGTATAGGGGATTTGAACTCAGACTTTCAACCACCCACCAACTATCCACACTATCTCATACAACTGATATACATGACCACACATATGTAGAAAAGATAAATAATCACCAATATGCGTATTTCATGCTAAACCAGCAATCATCAGTTTGATCCAGATTATCATCTCCCACACATATATTGTAATCAGTGCTCAGTTTATATTAAGATAGCAAATCTTCACACTTTAATGGACAGGCTTCAATATACTCCAACTTCCAACTTTTCAGCCATCCATATCATTAAAAATCTGATGGAAAGCCAAATCCCATGAGATGAAAAAAAAATTTTTTTTTAGATCATAAAAGAAAGTTTTCTAAAGTAAGATTACTTATTTGTAAGTTAAAGTAGTTTATTTTTGTTTTTTATTGTAAAATAATATTAATATAATTTGTTTTCTTCCAATGGCTTTGCTTTAAATGAATCAGAAGTTTTTATCCATAAGCTATATGACCAGAATCTGTTAGCCAGTAAAACATTCCTTTCCTCAAAACTTATATATTCCAATAAACTCATTTACATTTTTACTTCTGTATTCAATTATTTCTCTAGATTTTCTTCATTTCTTTTTTTCTCTCCTATCTCATTTTAATAAAAGCAGGTTCAATGATTTCATTATATTGTCTCCATATTATCTGATTTTTATTATAAAATCATAAACACAAACACACACACAAAATCATAAAATCACCGCTTCTTCATTTTTATTTTTACATTTCTCTCAGTTTTCATATAATTTATACCGATCCTCTTTCAAAATCCTACATTCCAAAAAACAAATCTTCATAATTCTCTCATTACATATCAACTACATCAATTCAAATCTTGTTTTCAAATAAATTTATTAAACATAGTAACATAGTAATATACAGTTAAACTTTATAAAAATTTACATAGCATTCAGAATGAAACTTGAAAAAGTCAATGCAGAGAAAATGGTGTCTTAATAAGATTAAGAGGAAAATAAAACTTTCGCCCAAGTATCATCATGTAGACTCACAGAGAGTCTCGCTGCTTGACTTGATCAAGAAACTTAATAAAGACACTTAGAGCTGAGTCCTGAGAATGACCAAAGATGAGCCTGCAATGCGCCAACCATAAAGAAAATGTTATAAAGATAGATAATCTTATTGCTGCAAATGATCCCTTCTTAAGAGTATTAGAAACAGAAAGAGCATCCCTAAGATCCAGAGAGACATTCACAACAATAAAGTCCCTAATCGACTTAAGAGCAGGACAAATATAGAAAATATGGAGTATTGTCTCATCATATAATCTACACAACTGACACTGAGACGAAATCCTAATGAAGCCTCTGCTGGTCACTAAAAAATAACTTGTTGGGAGCACATTTAAATTTAGTTTAAACACAAAATCAACATGTCTTGTTTCAATGAAAAGAAGTTTCATTTTATGCAAGAGAACTTTATTTGAAACACCTAATCAATTCAAATCTTTATTCCATTTTTGCCTTCTTTTTTTTAGTATCTAAAGCTCTTGCCCTTGCATCAAATAACAATGAACTTTCTTTAATGTTATTATATACCCATCATATTTTATATAATTTTTATATAGCTTCAAACTATTTTTTTTTCATTCATATTTTTTTTCCATAACACTTTTTTTTTCTCTAACCAACTCATCTATTCTCGTTGTCTGTTTCTAATCACATATCTGTAAAACATCCTGTATACATTTATCTCATTTTTTATAAAAATATATGGCAATAAATTGTCTATTAGGTTGTATTTCTTGGATATATATTGCCTCAGGCATTTTTATTTGTCAATTTTCAGCCACTTTCGTAAATAAATTTATCACTTGCAGGCTTCAGGCCAGTTGTTGATGGTGTCGTAGCACCATCTGATGCTGGCAGTACGGTCCCTCCTCAACTACCATCTATTATTAATTTTGCATATTGTAGAATTTTTTTGCATAATGTCCTTTCCACAGAATCCAGTTAACACTATTTTTGTTAATCTTTTTATTTATATATTGAAAACTTGTGAACATTTTAAATTTGCTTTGATTTTTTTCATTAAAAGCAAAGTATACCCTATTTCATTATGATTAATCTCATTTTCTAAACCCAAAGCCACCATCCAGTGCATGTTCATCTATTTGTTTTTATATTCTATTTAAAATTTTTTGACTTCCTTAGCCAATACAAAATACATCACATCCAAATGTTAAATCAGCACTGTTAAGTTCTTTTAATTTTTTGTCAACATTAACCTGCAGCTGTCTGTATAATCCTTTTTTTTAGTTAACAAAATATTTAAATATCTATATCCCTCCACTTCTACATGTCAAATATCTCCATTTTTTTTTCATTAAATACTACAATTTATATTTTTTTAGCAAGATTTAATTTTTATACTTTTTCCTATCTCTCCATACTTCTGTAATAATAACTTTATATTTCCACAAAATTCCATTTCATCGGCAATGGGGGGGGGGGGGACGACTGTACAACTTTTTATCTCAATCTCCATTTTTTTTATAAAGAAAAATGAATATTCTCGTTTAAGCCTAATCTTTTATATATTATTGTAATTATATAATTGAGTAATGAATCCTTTATCACGTTTATGTAATTTCATCTCAATTCTCAGACTAGTTTCTGGTGTTTGTCTTTATCAATGAACATTTCGAATTCAGTGTTGGAATCAATACAGTTATATATCTGAAAATCTTCTTTAAGTCTTTTATTATGAATTTTGGGGATTTTTTTTTACTTTCAAATTATTAATTTGATAATAAATTATAGGTGGCTTCTATGTGCGTACATGCATTGATTTCAGCTTTGAATATTTAGTCCTCATTAATAAAAGCAATATCCAGGAATCAGTCTAAAAATAAGAATTACATTGCAAATCATTGTTTGAAAAAGCTTACAGTAGATAATAATAGTAATAGCAGAGAAGAAGAAAGTAGCTCTTGTTTTCTTAAAAGCGAATAATAAAGTTTTTTCTTTAAAAGAATGCAGATATAATATTTATATGCTAATCTCTTTCACATGGAGAGTTCAATCAAAAACCGCATTAAAAATGGTATCATTATAATAGAAAATCTTTATGCATTTGTCCCTTTAAATGTGGTATTTTGACCATAATAATATTCTTCTGGTAGTGTAAGAAAGTTCAGAAACCTAAAACCTTCACTGAAAATTGCTCTGTATAGAGGGAAAATCTGTTACAATTGATCTATTAATTTTTTAGTTACAAAGTAACAGACAGGCAGATTTTATTTCATGTACGTAGGCAAGAAGGAATGGAGAGATAGAGATTACAGAACAACAGTGAATAATATTTCTTTAATGTAATTTTCATTACATCATTCTCACACAAGATAGGGGTTGGTTTCTATTTGCTTTTCACATTCTTCCACAAGATGTTAAAAGTGGATAGAAACCAGTTCTTACCTTGCATAAGAATGATGTAGTGAAAATTACACTATAGAATATATTTCATTATTGGATAATCTCTAGTCTAATGGATAAGTAATAAAAATTATTAATATAAAGTACAACATTCTCTGCAAAATGTGATTTTTAATAAAGAAAATTTGTAATTTTACATTATTAGTATAGTTGCATAAATGGATTTTTTTAGTCTTAATTTTTTGGGTGAATAACCAAAAACTAAATGGCATTTCCATTAACTATCTATTATTAAACAGGCAAAAAACTCTCCATATAGTAGTGTCACCTCGTGGATGCCAGAAGGCTTGTGCATAAAATCCCTATCTAGTGCCTACTCATCCAATATCCCCAGACTAGTTTCTGGCTTGTGGCCTTCATCAGGCAGGAGCCTTGGATCTGAGAGCATTGCACCTATATCTTAGGATCTAATGCAACCATCCAGCAGCCACCTTTTATCTCTACTTCACTACAAAACTATGAAATTTGAAAACACAATAATATTTTCAATCTAAGCTCAATAGCTTATATAGTCATATGGGTCTGAACTCAATTCAGCACAAGCTTTCTGGCATCCATTGATTACTCTGGTTAGCAAAAGGTGGCATTACTATATGGAGAGTTTTTTGCCTGTTTACTAACATTTATGAGCTAGCATGAGATGGTGATCATGTGATGTTCAATGGTTTAACTATCTATTATGAAAGTAATTCAGTTTTTTTTTTTGTTTGTTTATTTGAATAAATAAATATACTCATTCTCAAGATATGCTAGATTTTTTTCATATCTATTTCATATGGGATATGGAAATGTTTTGACCCTAAAATTGTGTTTTTTTTTTTTTTAGTAAAGCAAAAAAAAGAAGAAGCCTAAAATCATTTTTGAATTACGTGTCATCCATAATATATATATATATCAAAGTGAAATATTAATTTCAGAATTATAATGTAATGGACACACACACATATATATTATGCATGTAGATTTATCTATATGTAATATAGTATTTTTCTTATAGGTAAAGAAAATTATGTATAAACATACATAAAACTTAAGACTGGCATTTCCGAAACATTTTGTCTTGATTTGGTAGAGATCTTAAAATATTGTTAATCTCTAACTTAGAACCATTAATAATTTATAAATACAGTTAGACCAGTATATAAATTAGTAGGTTTTAAACTAATAATGTTTTTTATTAAATGAAAACTGCAACTTAAATTGCAATTATACTGTATTTATTCAAGCGTGATATTTCATTTGTATTTTAATTTCTAGTTAAAATCTGTTATTTCAAAAAAATCAAATGTAGTATGGATTTGAAATCAATTAATTAAGTAAATTGAAAAGGAAATTAATACTTATTGATTTATCTGCGTTTCAAAATGATCAAAAGTACCTGTAAATTTGTAGTTTGTTGATTTATTATTAAAATCTGTATAAACAGGCAAAAACTCTCCATATAGTAGTGCCACCTTGTGCTAATCAGAGTAATCAATGGATGCCAGAAGACTTGTTCATAAAATCCCCATCTAGTGCCTACTCATCCAATATCCCCAGATTAGTTTCTGGCTTGTGGCCTTCATCAGTGAAGAGTCTTGGATCTGAGAGCACTGCACCTAGATCTTAGGATCTAATGCAACCCTCCAGCAGCCACCTTTTATCTCTACTTCACTACAAAACTATGAGAATGGAAACACAATAATATTTTCATTCTAAGCTCAATAGCTTATATAGTCATATGGGTCTGAACTCAATTCAGCACCCTTACATTTTGGTGACTTTGGCTTTTTAACAACCATAGCCACCATTATCCTATTAGGCAGGATTGGTGTAAAACCACTAAACATCACATGATCACAATCTCATGCTAGCACATAACTGTTAGTAAACAGGCAAAAACTCTCCATATAGTAGTGGATGAGTAGGCACTAGATAGGGATTTTATGCACAAGCCTTCTGGCATCCATTTATTACTCTGGTTAGCACAAGGTGGCACTACTATATGGAGAGTTTTTGCCTGTTTACTAACAGTTATGTGCTAGCATGAGATGGTGATCATGTGATGCTTAGTGGTTTAAAATCTGTATAGTTATTGAAGCTAATTAACATTGAGTTATTAATATGTTTGAATTTTTAAACCACAGGTCTTAAAAGGTAGCTACTGAGTACGAATTTAATATCTCATACTATAAGAAGACCATTTATCAAAAAGCAATCATAGGCTACTGATTACTAAGTCACTTTTTACTTACTGCTTAAATTAAGATTTCTGAAATTGGAATATAATAGCACTCTATTTAATGTAAAGCTAAAAACTCAACTAATACTTTTTGGTATATGTATGTATATATAATATCTGATGCTTTTAATAATTTTTTTTTTTTAATTTTGTTTATTCTAACTGTAGAAAAAGGTGACTTCTTGGCATTAGATTTAGGTGGAACAAATTTCCGAGTTTTATTAGTCAATTTGCCTGGAAGCCGGAGATGTATATCAAAATCTCAACATTATGACATTCCTCCATCAAAAATGGTTGAACATGGTGAAAAAGTAAGTTTTGTTATGCAATAAATTTTATTAAATGTGATGTGAGTGTGTGTGTGTGTATATATATGCAATTATAATAAAAATAATAAACTTAACAGTAATAAACTATTAAAAACAGTCTTTAAATCTGAAGAAGTACTTCGGGTTAATTTCTTAAATCTGCCTCAGCTGCAGTTGAGACAGGTTTAAGAAATTAACCCAAAGTACTTCTGCAGATTTAAAGACTGTTTTTAATAGTTTATTACTGTTAAGTTTATTATTTTTATTATAATTACAATTTTGTTTTAATTAACGGACATTTATTTATATTATATATTTGCATACGTTTATTTCAATTCAAGAAATAAATACAGTTATAGTACTATCTGATAAGCATTATCACATCATCTCGGAAATTAATTTTACATTCATTTTTTTTATTAATAATACAATAATTGTTTTTATTGATAAAAAGAGAAACATTCTATAATAAGATAAATGTTATGTTTTTTTTTAATTTTTTCCCATTCACTATTAACATTAATGTAGCTAGAAACTTAATGAGGGTAATACAGCTAATCTTTAAAATATGACATTGTTTCAATGAAACTACAATGACAGGCAAAACTCTCTACACATATTGCCACTCAGTGCAAGCCAGAGTAATCAATGGATGCCAGAAGGCTTGTGCATAAAATCCCCATCTAGTGCCTACTTATCCAATATCCCCAGACTAGTTTCTGGCTTGTGGCCTTCATCAGTGAGGAGCTTTGGATCTGAAAGCACTTCACCTAAATCTAAGGATCTAATGCAACTCTCCAGCCACCACCTTTTATCTCTACTTAACTACAAAACTACGAGTCTTAAATTGAAAACACTATAATATTTTCAATCCAAGCTCATTAGCTTATATAGTCATATAGGTCTGAACTCAGTTCAGTACCTATACATTTTGGTGTCTTTAGTTGTTTAATAACCATAGCCACCGCTATCCTATTAGGCATGATATATGACTATGTAAGCTAATGAGCTTGGATTGAAAATATTATAGTGTCATAGTTTTGTAGTTGAGTAGAGATAAAAGGTGGCTGCTGGAGGGTTGCATTAGATCCTTATTTCTAGGTTGCAGTGCTCTCAGATCCAAGGCTCCTCACTGGCGAAGGCCACAAGCCAGAAAATAGTCTGGGGATATTGAATGAGTAGGCACTAGATGGGGATTTTATGCACAAGCCTTCTGGCATCCATTGATTACTCTGGCTTGTACTGGGTGGCAATACATATATAGAGTTTTGCCTGTTTTAATAACAGTTAAGAGCAAGCATAAGAAATGGTACTCATGTGATGTTTATCGGTTTAAAACTACAATGACACTAGGGTGGTTCATTATTATACTCTCTCAGTATTGCATTATGTAGAATTGGGATAAATCAACATATAGAATTCCAAGAACAGTTATTTTTATTTTATTCTAGAATCATTTATTGTAATTCTGAGTAATCAATGAACGTCAGATGGATAGTGCTAGAATATTCACAACTTCAGACTAATTTTTAGTTTTTGTCTTTATTGTTGAGGGCTTAAGATTTAAAGATAAGACTAATACACATATGCATCTAAACACTGCCTTTACTATCTTATATTATTCAAGCTAAAAGTTCAAAGTTCAATAAATAATCATAATGTTTTGAATCCAAGATAATTCTTTTGGATTATTATTAAGATCTGATATCGAGTTACTTTCTATATATTTTAGTTACATCAGTTTTACGCAAGTGCAGACTGCGTTTATTTTTGTTTAGAAATATTAATACCGATAATAACATAACAAGTACATATTCTTTTTTTTTCACTACAGCTATGTCCTTATTGTAAACTTTAGTAATTAATAGAGGCCAGGTGTTTAATAAATGCCTATCTAGTGCTGTTCTGTCTAATATTCCCAGCCTTGTTTCAAGCTTATGGTTTTTATCAGTGAGGAATTTTGGATCATAGACCATTCTCTGAATCTTTAGAATCTAATATACTACCATTCCCTTCTGGCAGATATCATTTATGTTTCTGCTTCACTATCAAGTAATCAACCCAATTTGAAAAATGTATGAATGTTTTCAATCTAAATCAACTTGTCTGTGCAGTCATATAGATTTGAAACCAGTTCCGTTTTTATACATAGGCACCTTTATTCTGTAGCCAGGAATGATGTAAAATTGATTAAATATCACATGACGTTCACCACAGCTATGCCACTTGCTGTTCTTTGGGGATATTCTATAGGACAACAGTGAATAAGATTTATTAAGCACTAGCACCTGATATCTATTAGTTACTAAAGTTTGCAGTAAAGGTCACTGGGATGAAAATAAGGTATGCTGCTAAAAACAGCATTGAGAAGCTGAAGTCATATAATGGAGTTATGAATTGCAGGTTCTGGTACAAGCATGGGACTAACTTTAATTTACTTTTACTCTTATACAGGAACAAATTTTAATTGTTAAAAGTGGGTATAAGTGACAAGAAGAGAGCTATTTCAATTGTTCCTTTGCCTTCCCTAGCTGTGAGCTGACTATTAATAATTTTTACATTTTTTTTTCTATGAAGTAGCAGAGTAGTATAAAAATGGACATAATGAATTAAATGTAGCTTTTTTCTATATGCACCCTTATGTTTATATATATATGTGTGTGTGGGTGCAAATGATTAACGACTACATAAATATATAATAATATCATTAATCTTTATTTTTACATATGCTCTCTATATAAATTTTTTACAATCTTTCAAACGGCAATGTTTGATTAAAAAAAATCAATTTCAACTGGACACACCCATACATATATATATATGTTAATTCTAATATTTTCACAGATAAAAGATGTCATATCAAATCATATGATTTGAGAAAGAGGACGCTCTGAGGAAGGTACTTGATATTGTACTGAAACGTCAGCATTTTCCCGCAAATATATATATATATATGTTGTAACTTAATTGATATCTCATCATAATTAGCAACTCATATATTTAAACACCATTATAACATTTGATTTAATATTAAAATTTGAGCATAAATTTAACAATAATTTAACTAATGCCCTTTTTGTATCAGATTAATATTAATGATTATCCAAAAGAAGCTTTATTTAAATTACCATTGTATTTATGTTCAAACTTTAGTATCAAATTGACTGTTGCATTTATGTTGAAATATTGATCGAGTTGCTGTGTTTGGTTTCAAGGCTGTTGCTGATATGACAGGAATATATGTCCAATAAAGATTAGTTGTTTTTTTGTCATCAAACATTGTCATTTAAAAGATTTTAGAATGATTTTATAAAAGACCTAAATTAAATTAATGTTAATAATATTATTACCTATATAGAATTTGGTTTCACTTTCAATGAACAATTTAACTCCAAAAAATGCTAAAGATTTTGATTGTTCATGTACAAATCCCCCCTCCCCCAAAACAAGTAAATTATTATTATTATTATTTTTCAAACAGTAAGGATTTTTCATCTTAACACATGGCACTATACTATTTTTTTTTATATCTCAAAGATGTCCTGTTCAGTATTGAGAAAACTCAAACTAAGACACAATATAGACTCCTTTGAAGAGATAAGAGCTGTTGTCTTATCTTTAAACCTACTTTCTAATTATATAGGCCAATCTAAAGCATCTCAGTTTAAAAACGTGAAGATGTTTTCTGTTCACTTTACTTCCATTACTCTCTTTCTGCATATTAACTCTCATGAAATCTTTAAATTTACTATGTGTTAATACTTGGAAATATTAGAAATTATGTAAGGGATTTTGATTTTATTTACAGGCACAGAGATATATGTAATTTAAACAGTAAGAATTTTTTATCTGAACATTATGTGCTGTATTGTTTTTTACAATATCTCAATGATGTCTTGTTGAGTATAATGGAAATTGAGTGATCTGAAAAATATCTTCATGCTCTTAAACTGAGATGCTTTAGATTGACCTATATAATTAAAAGTAGGCTTGATGACAAGATGGCTGCTCTTATCTTTTCAAAAGTCTCTATATTGTGTCTTAGTTCAGGAGTTTTCTCAATACACAACAAGATATTATTCAGATATTATAAAAAAACTTTATAGTGCATGTATTAGGATGAAAAATCCTTATTGTTTAAGTTACATTTATCTTTGCACTTGTAAATAAGATCAAAATGTTACATTTCTAATATTTCTGAATATTAACATGTAGTAAATGTAATGATTTCATGAGAGTTAAAGGAAATAAAGTGAAGAGAGAAACATTTTCACACTCTTAAACTGAGATGCTTTAGATTGGTCTATATAATTAGAAAGTAGGTTTAAAGATAAGGTGGCCACTCTTATCTTTGCAAAAGTCTCTGTCTTTCATCTAAGTGAGAGCTCAATATTTAATAAGACATTATTGAAATATTATAAAAAAAATAATACAGCACATGTGTTAGGATGAAAAATCCTTGCTATTTAAATTATATATTGTCTCTGCACTTGTAAATAAAATCAAAATGTTATATATATATAGAATAGTGTGATACTGATGATATATGTCTCTGCACTTGTAAATAAAATCAAAATGTTATATATATATAGAATAGTGTGATACTGATGATTATGACCATTTAGCTTAGTATATAAATGGATAATACTATCTAGATATTAACAGTTATAACAACAGTATGCTTTTTATTAATAATAACAAAAAATGTTTTTTATATGAGTAAATGTGTGCCCAAAAAACTGAGTATCAATACTTATGATAAAAAGTATTGACATATTGTCCATATGTGCATATATGTACCACCATACCATATTATAAAGTATAATGGTGCATATATGCACATATGGACAATATGTCAATACTTTTTATCATTCAATTAAAGAAAGGTATTTTTTTCTCACTCCATGTTAGCCTCAGTACTTTTGAAAATTAGTGTAATGAATACATTATCTTGAGTCAAATTTAAACGCCTAGAAATGTTGATTAAATAATTCATAATATGTTCCATGTGTCTGAATTTAAAAATCTTGTCAGTGTATATTTTTAAAAAGTAATGCTTGAGTATTATATTACATCTCAAGGTATTGATCATCTCTCTGATCTTACTATGTTAATGATATTGTGTGTTTGTATAAGGACATGTTTATTCTTTAATGAAAGTATATAATGCAATTATGATTTCAATCTTTTCAGCTTTTGTATTTTTTTTCTTTTGGAATTAAAATTATCATAGTTTTTTATAAATGATTGCTAATGATAAATATTCAAATAATCAATATATTGCAACAGAATAAAAATGAGTTGAGAGCCATTTGTTGCAGAAAAAAAATGATGACAATGAGAAATGATAACTTGAACATAATCTGAATGAAAGTGTAACCCAATCATTGGTTGACATTTGTATCTGAATAAAAATATGAGTCATACTATATCCTTAGTCATAATCTAATTATTGATCACCACAACAGAATGAAAATATGAACCAAGGAAGAATAATTCTAATTTATTAATGCCCTTAGTGTCATTTGTAACAGAATGATATTAATAAACTAAGCTAAAAGAATATCAATCAATGAATAACAATCTAACACTTAAGTTAATAAAGCAATGATAATATTTGTTGTAATCCATAAATTTAAATAGTATTTAGAATATATGGAAAACAAGAAAAATCATTATTTCAAATTATCCTTTAGTACAAACATTATTTGCAATAGATTAAAGACAAAGCAATAAAAATAAATATCAATATCTTATAAATGACTGTATATGCCTATTATATAGATCCCTTATAACAGAATGAAAATAATGACAAAGAATTAGGCAGATAAACTTTAATATTCCTTATGAGTCAAGGCACTGTTTATAATAATAAACAAACTTATACTAAAGCTAAACGTTGTTTATATTTATATTTAAATGAAATAATTCATGGATGAATGAAATAATTCTACTATACCCTACAAATTTACAATATCAATATCTAACTGAATATATAACTCAATAATTAGTTTCTAATTACAACTAAATAAAATCAATTGTAACACTGATTTAGCTATACTATTCTACTAATATCAATACACTCTCATAAACTAAGCCAATTATATTAAAATCAAATACTAAATAACAATACAAAATCAAACTATTAAATAACCTCAAATGTATAATGTCTAATCACATATATAAAATGTGGAATGGATTACTATTTGATGCTTATTCCAACACAATTAACAAATCATATTCAGTTAGTCTTCAGTTTAATAAAGCTAAGTTATTAAAAGTTTAGACTATAATCATCAAGTTATAAGAAAGATTATTAGTGTTTATTATAATCAAATATTAATATTAAAATTCAATATCTAAATTGAATTTATGATCCACATCAATGAACTTGAAATATAATTAAAACAAATCACCCTAATTTGTAATAGAATAAAAAATATTACTATTATCAGCTTTATAGCTGAATAAGATTATAATCTTTATGGCTGTATATTGACTTAATATAATATTCACTTTAATCAATAATGACTTAAAAGGTGTGAACATTTAATTGCAACTACCTTTACTTATCTTCAATAATTATCATATTTGTACATTGATTAATCAAATTCATATATAATTTCTATCATAATATAACTATTATTTGTTAATGATAAAATAATTATGATAAGATTTTAATTACTTGTTAAATATTTAAGCATGTCAAATCAATTAATTTATTGCTATATAAAAATCTATATCTGTTCAAATGATAAACATTAAATTTAATACAAGAAAATGATATGTAATTATATTCTGTTATCTCTTCTGTGGTTGGACTCTCAAACTTTTTGTAACTGCTTCTAATGAATTATGTGGTATAATCAATTAGTGAATGATTAACCAGTAAATTTGCATTGCAAAATTGAATGACAACCAAGCAAGTTTACTTGTTTTAAATTAATTCAAAATTTATTAGCAAATGAATATATGTTAAAACCAAAAATATATATATAGTAAATAAACATTTAAAATATATACATATGATCTGTTTATGCTTTAAACAATAGATTTTCAACTGACCTTAATTTTTTTAATTAAGTAGGTGATTATATATCAAACTTCACTTATAACATGTTAAAAATGTATATTTATTTAACATAGATGTGTTGTAACACATATACACTTTTCAGAATATAAGAGAATCAAGGACATTCTTAATCTTTGTATATATATATATATATATATATATAATCTTATAATTGAATATTTATAAATACAGTAATTTAGGTATATGTAAAGTATAACTTAAATTTTTTTTATCCACTTAGGAGTGTTTTTGACTATTCTTGTAGTCATTGTCAACTAACACTTTGAAAGGCAAACCTTCCCACAATTCATAATAAACAATAATAAACATTTCTTTCTCCAATATTATATGTTGTCATAGTAACATAGTATAATGCAGTCCAGAATAATATATTCACTATTAATGTTTCAGCATCCATTTTTTATGACCATAATAAGTCATGTATTTATAGTTTTAACTTCAATTATAATAATGTAAAAATATTGCAAATTGAAAAAAATAACAACAAAAGGAAAATAAAGGAAGCTATTCTAATATACAAATACAAACAGGACTTAATTAACAGAAAGGTAGCAAATGTTAATATTACAGAATTGTGGGAAGGTTAGCCTTTCAAAGTGATATTTGACAAAGACTACGAGGATAGTCAAAAGCACTCCTAAGTGGATAAAATTTTTAAAGTTATACTTTACATATATCTAATTACTGTATTTATAAATTTTCAATTATAAGATTACGTATATTGATTTGAAGAAATACAGACATTGAATTATAATATTATAATATATATATATATAGTTAATGGAAATAAAAATATACTAAAGATGAATTTACCTATTTATTCAGATTATTCTAAGAGACCAAAATAATAATAAATACTTGAGATTAACTTATAATCAAAGAATAAGAAGATGAATTTTTTTTTTAATTAAAATAATAATTACTAATTTAGGAAATATAAATTTGAATATAGAAAAACATAACTCTCACATAGTTTAAGCATGTAAATTTAATCTCTACTTAATTTAAATTATACTACTGTTTATGTCCTAAAACAATTACATATACAAAATAATATATATTAGCAATCAACTTGATCAATTGTATTCAGATACATCATTTCCAAAATAGTACCTCCAATGATGTTTTATTATTCCAGAAAAAGTAGAAATATCATGGAAAGCTATTATATTAGCACATTTTATTAATTCTGATATTTTTCAAATATCCAAATTATTCTTTCATTTAGTAGGTATTTGATCTGTGACTTTATTAGTATATAAACACTAGTTTATATCCACAATGTTGTAGTATAGATATCATCATTTTATTTAGCAAGTAATTAATTCATAAAACATTATAAGTGAACAGATGCTAGTTTCATCTATGACAATGCTGGAAAATTGAGCCAATTTCTGTCTTGGGTATAAATAATCTATCAAGATCATTAAATTATATCAACAGATGAACATAATCTTAATGTACATTTTTCTGTTGTTAGCATTTAAATGTCATTATTGAAAAGTAGGTAATATCCATTTTTAAAGCAAAGAAATGTTCTGGTGGTTTTTAATCATGCTTTCAACAAATTGCTATCTCTCACAAATTCCCAACAATCGTGTCCAGTTAATGATCAAATACTATTGCTTTCATTCCATCATTCTATCCATTTTATAATCACATGCATTTAAAAACAAATAAATCAAAAATTATATGAATGAACTTAGATTCGCTTAAGTAAAAATAGAGAGAGATTATTTAATCTGCTTGGTTCTAGTTATAAATTTTTTTCATTGACGTAAGAGAAACTGTAACAATGCTCTGTATTAATTTTTTGGTAAATTCTAGCCAGCATCCCTTAACTAAAAATCTCATCACATATTAACAATGACAAATAATAATAAAAAATGTATACAGACATTTATGTTTTTAAAATACAAATAAGATTCTTTCACTCCAATTTCACTTTTTTTCTAGCATTAGATTCTTTCAAAATACAATGGAAATATACTTTTTACACATATTTTTCAATACAATATTATACAAATAAAATAAATATACTTGCGACATTAAATATTTAGATATATTTTTGTAACCTACTATTGTGAATGCAGTAACAAAAATATACATAATAAAGAAAATAATAATTATCAAATCTATAAACATTATTATTTAGACATTCGTTTTTAAAAATGAATAAAGTAAATTCACCATTTTTACAAACTACAATTAATAATAAACATTTCGTTCTCCAATATTATATGTTGTCATAATAACATAGTATAATGCAGTCCAGGTTAATGTATTCACTATTAAAATCAAACCCCAAAAAAAAAATTTTTTTTAAATTGACATTACATGACATATTGAAATTTATTTCAAATTTCAGAAGGCACAATATATATATAAACTCTATATGTAATGTTTCTAAAATATTTGTTTATAATAAACATTTTGACATAAGATTAATCTACAAAATATTTTTTTTTCTATTTTATTAAAGTTTATGGTACAACACTTTAATTAAAATACCATCTAGTATTATCTTCAAACTTATAAGTTCAAGTGAATCTTTATCTTTTTATGTATTTATTATAAAAATATGTGAATATTTTATAATTTCTTAATCTTATTAAAAGATATAAAAAATATTTATTTTATTTTAAAAAGAAGAGAAGTAAACTTATCATAAATGTTAATTTATCATTGCAATCATTTTAACTTAAGAAATTTTTTTTTCCTATATTTATTTTTTTTTAAAAATATTATTATAAAGTTTATCTTAAAATAAAACAGTATACAGTAAGAATTTCATAGTAATCGCAGAATGGATCAAACATTTGCCATTAATTCTGTTTTTAAATGTTTATAAAAATGCATGGAAAATCTATCTCATAATTGTTTTTGAATGATATCATAAAAAATCAAAAAGAGGGCAGCACTGATTAAAAGAAAGAGTTGGAAATTGTTTTTTTAAAAAGTATAGTTTTTGGTAAAGCAAAGTAAATATATATTTTAAATTAATTAAATTGCATTTGTACCATGTATTTAATTTCTCATTTGAACAATAACAATTTATATCAGTTATAATAATAAATTTGATAAACCTTTAAGATTTCAGTTTAAATATACATTTAATTTTACATATGTTAAAATAAAATTTAAATTGTAATTGCACAGCAAGGGAAATACTACTGAATTTGATAAACTTTTATTAAGAAATTGATAAACTTTAAGGATGTCAGTTTAAATATATTAAACTCATGAAAAAGTAAATTTTAAAATGCTGCAAGTATAACAAAAAGAAATACTGAATTTGATAAACTTTTACTATTTATCTTTAAGTATATTCTCATATGATAAAGTAAGATGTTGTGGCCTGTGTATTGAAATATATATTAGGGAAATGAAAATATATTAGTTTTTAGTAATCCAGGCAAAATTTTATTGAATAAATATATTTTAAATTATTTAAACTTCATTTGAATGACATATTTAATTTATCACTTGCATATATGACATTAAAATTTGTAGCCATTTAAAAATTATTACATGAGAAATATAAAATAATATATTTTAAAATTATTGTTTATTGTGTTCAATAAAAGTTACATTTTTGGTGATACTGCTGTTGATAATTATTTTATATAAATATTGAGCAAGTATATTTTAATTATCAACTTTTCTACTAACACAAGGGGGCAGCTAGAGACATGGGAAGAATTAGTAAGTAAAAATATTATTAGGTATTCAATACATCAAAACCAAAAATGAAATACGTAAATACATTTTAATTATCAAACTGTCTAGTAATGTGAGAATACAATTAGAATTTGAAAGTGGAATATGTAAATATATTTTAATTGTCAAACTTTGTAATAACAGTGATGGGACAGTTTAAGAAATGGAGAGAATTAGCAAGGGGGATTTTTATTTGGTATTCAATATATCATGATAAAAATGAAATTTAGATAATAAAACATTAAAACATTTCTATTACTCAGAATATTTCTTCCTTATATACATATATAAATTAGAAATAAAATTTAATAATCAAACTGAATTATATATTTTTATTTTTATTATTATTCTACTAATGTGTGCAAAGCCACAGGTTGTCTTTGCTTGTATTAGTAAAATAAAACAGTGTAATGTAGTTGAGAATTAAAATATTTAAAACATATTTACATGAAATAATAATACATGAATTATCAACAGCTGTGGTTGAGAGGTCAGTGACAGCTGTTTTACAAGCAGTTGTCCCAGGTTAGCGGATTCACTTCCCAGCTGATGCTATGACACATGAGAAAAAAAAGACTTATAATATTGTTTATAAGAATGATTTAATAATAGTTATTTTTATCTGCAGTTGATATGTCACATTATTATTTCATGTAAATGTTATTTAAATATATTTTAATTATAAACTACATTGCATTCTTTTAATCTAATAACATGAGCAAAGCTGCCGGTACAGCTAATTCTTTATAAAGAAGGTCTTTTTATTTACCTTGCTTTTTCCAATTTGTTTTGGTAACTTTTTTTACTGCCTTATTACTAATTTATATATAAAGGAATATTGATTTAATGTAATATAGGATATATGAGCACAGACTTTCACACCACCCACCTCTCTCCACTCTATCTAATAACACTGATACACCTAAACACATATATGCTGAAAAGAGAAATAATCACCAATATACGTATTTCATGCTAAACCAGCAATCATCAGTTGGTCCAGACTATCATCTTTACACATATATATAATATAAGTGCTCAGATATATATTAAGATAGACTATCCTCATAGTTTAATGGACAGGCTTCAATCCACTCCACACTCCAACTCTTCAACCGTCCATCCAATTGAAAATCTGATGATGAAATGCTCAAAGGCCACCCTGAGGCCGAGATTATTGTCACACCCATGTTGACCTAAGGTCAATCTGAACCCCACATGTACAGGACATAATCCATTTAATACATATGCAAGGATGGGCAGACATCTCTATAATGTAATAACTGAAACACAGGCTTGTTATATACCTGTGGCTATATATATGTAATATAGGGTATATGAGCACAGACTTTCACACCACCCACCTCTCTCCACTCTATCTAATAACACTGATACACCTAAACACATATATGCTGAAAAGAGAAATAATCACCAATATACGAGCAATCATCAGTTGGTCCAGATTATCATCTTTACACACATATATAGTATAAGTGCTCAGATATATATTAAGATAGACTATCCTCATAGTTTAATGGACAGGCTTCAATCCACTCCACACTCCAACTCTTCAACCATCCATCCAATTGAAAATCTGATGATGAAATGCTCAAAGGCCACCCTGAGGCCGAGATTATTGTCACACCCATGTTGACCTAAGGTCAATCTGAACCCCACATGTACAGGACATAATCCATTTAATACATATGCAAGGATGGGCAGACATCTCTATAATGTAATAACTGAAACACAGGCTTGTTATATACCTGTGGCTATATATATGTAATATAGGGTATATGAGCACAGACTTTCACACCACCCACCTCACTCCACTCTATCTAATAACACTGATACACCTAAACACATATATGCTGAAAAGAGAAATAATCACCAATATACGAGCAATCATCAGTTGGTCCAGATTATCATCTTTACACACATATATAGTATAAGTGCTCAGATATATATTAAGATAGACTATCCTCATAGTTTAATGGACAGGCTTCAATCCACTCCACACTCCAACTCTTCAACCGTCCACCCAATTGAAAATCTGATGATGGAATGCTCAAAGGCCACCCTGAGGCCGAGATTATTGTCACACCCATGTTGACCTGAGGTCAATCTGAACCCCACATATACAGGACATAATCCATTTAATACATATGCAAGGATGGGCAGACATCTCTATAATGTAATAACTGAAACACAGGCTTGTTATATACCTGTGGCTATATATATGTAATATAGGGTATATGAGCACAGACTTTCACACCACCCACCTCTCTCCACTCTATCTAATAACACTGATACACCTAAACACATATATGCTGAAAAGATAAATAATGAAGCCTGTCCATTAAACTATGAGGATAGTCTATCTTAATATATATCTGAGCACTTATACTATATATGTGTGTAAAGATGATAGCTGGACCAACTGATGATTGCTGGTTTAGCATGAAATACGAATATTGGTGATTATTTATCTTTTCAGCATATATGTGTTTAGGTGTATCAGTGTTATTAGATAGAGTGGAGAAAGGTGGGTGGTGTGAAAGTCTGTGCTCATATACCCTATATTACATATATATAACCACAGACATATAACAAGCCTGTGTTTCAGTTATTGATTTAATATGATATTTTTGATTGTTTATCACAATCTTGTCAAACATAAAAATATCATTTTGAATTATGTGGAAAAAATTATCATAAGCTAACCCTTTTATTTGACCTACCACTGCACATATATGCAATAAGTGCTTAGATATATATTAAGATAGCCAATCTTCCTACTTTAATGGACAGGCTTCAATGCACTCTACACTCCAACTCTTCAACCATCCATCCAATTGAAAATCTGATGATGGAACACTGAAAGGCCACCTGAGGCTGGGATTTTTGTCACATCCACGTTGACCTAAAGTCAATATTGTGTAGAGATGATAATCTGGATCAACTGATGATTGCTGATTTAGCATGAAATACATATATTGGTGATTATTTATCTTTTCGACATAAATGTGTTCAAATGTATCAGTGTTATGAGATAGAGTGGAGAGTGGTGGGTCGTGTGAAAGTCTGTGTTCTTATACCCTATATATTACATAATATTGATACAAGTATATAATAAGCTTGTATATCAATTATTACATAAGCTAATCCTATATATTATATTGAAAATTTTATGGACAGAAAAACTCTATTTATGTGATTTCCAGAAATTAAAGTCAACTTGATTATCATCATAATAATAAAATTATAAATAATATGATGGTGATGATGATGATGTAGTTGCTACCACTAGTCAAAAAAATTTATATACCTGTGGGAGATGAATTTATAGTTTTAACATTTAAAAGAAAAAAGAAAATACTTTTATTTTTTTAGCAGTGATTTTTTTTTTTTTCAATTTTGAATGTTTTTTTTATGCTTAAATAAATTTCTATTAAAAGATATGAATTAATACTTCATAATATCTTTTTTAGTCTATTTCTCTTTAATTTTTAAGCGTAGTGATCTTTCATAATAAAGTAGATCCTGTTAATTTTTTTAACTCACTGGTAGAATAGAAGAAACTCAAGCTAAGTGATTTTTTTTTTTTTAAACATAAATTCAGTTAAATGATATTTATTATCAAAGCAAGGTAATTAATTGTAAACTTATATTTTATATATGGGCACTATCTCATTTGATTCAAAAGACTGGGTAATTTAGTTAAAGCATACATAATCCATTGTAGAATAAGTGAAACTACAGCTTCAATGCTAATAAGAATATGTTGCTTCTTTATATTTCAAAAAAATTTTTTTTAATGATCTGCTCTATGAAACTTATTCTCCTAGAATTCATACACATATGAAATTACATGTAAATACGTTTTTTTTTTTTTAAAAGAAAATAAAAATTTATGGTAAAGAAGTAAAACATCTGGACGATAACATAAAAAAAAAATAGCAAAATGAAGTTCCTTGTTTTTATATTACTTAAGAAAATTACTGTGTGCATATATATAAACAGCCTTAAAGATATATTTGTGCATTAAGTTTTAAGATAAAAAACAGATTTGATATTGTGAATGAATGTATATGAAGTGTTCTCTATTTGAAGGTATTACAACTCAGTGATCCATTGAAAACATCTGATTATCAAGCTTGCAAACCTTTAATTCGATTTATTCTAGCATTTTAATTTTAGAGCTCTTAACATTAGACTGTTCTTTCATAAGTAAAGTATTTGTGATCCAGTGGAAATACGAAGCATTCTGGAATAAGCATTTTGGAGGGGGGGGATATATATTTCTACATCGATAGTTGATCTTTCAGTAACTATTAAATAGCACTTGCAGGTATGAATAAGCCTGTACCGTAGGAAAAAAATCATATATTAAAATATAGTGCTGTAAGGTCTATCCATCCCTCGTATATTTATGTAAATGGATTATGTCCTGTACGTGAGGGGTCAGATTGATGGTCAACATGGGTAGGATGAGAAGGTTGAGCGTTCCATCATCATAATTTCAATGAAATGGATAGTTGAAGAGTTGCTGGGTGGAGTGGATTGAAGCTGATTCATTAAACTATGAAGATTGGCTATCGTAATATATGCTGAACATTAATTGTATATATGTGTGGAGATGATAATCTGGTCCAACTGACGAGTGCTGGTTTAGTACGAAATACGTATATTGGTGATTATTTATTTTTTTGACATGTGCATGATCAAGTGTGTCAGCAGTATGAGATAGTGTGGATAATTAAGGGTCATATGAAAGTCTGAGTTCAACCCCCCCTTTATATTATATATTGGAGTGCAGGTATGAATAAAGCCTGTATTGTAGAAAAAAATGCATTCATTTATTTAATTAAATATTTCCACCTATGCATTTTTTAATTGCAATTTATCAGATATATCCTCCTACCTATTTTTTTTATCAAATTGTTGTACAACAACAATAATAATAAACTATAAAATTTAAATATATATATACAGTATATGCTAAAGATGAAAGATGCATTGATAAAAATAAAAAAATTACAAATGTATATATAATAAAAATTGTTCAATATTCTAATTGAGAAATTATAATTATAATTTCAAAACCATTATTAGATACCAAAATTTTAATAAAAAAGTGAAGTGTATTTTTAATTTTAAAAGGATTTTTATTAAAATAATTATACTGTAGAGATTGTCTGATATTCAAGCATTCAACTGGCAGATTCAGCCTAATAATTGTAATCAGTTGACCAAACATATTTTTTAAAAACTTTACCCAATTATGAAATGATCCAGGAACTTTTTAATCCTGAGTCAACCACTCTATTACTATGTTAAAGATTAGCCTTTCAAGCTAACGTACATGCACTTTTTATGAATGTTAATAATAAATGCTTTCATTTCCAACACAAGATAAAGTCTTTGCGAACGAATAAATGAATCCACTTATTCATTCAACCCAAATGCTTATATATGGCAAATCTTAAGTACTGGATATCAAAGTATGAGGATAAATCAATAACTTTAAATTACTGTTTACTATATCTGAATGAATGATGTCAACGAAATTATCTAGAATTTACGAAACATTACTCTTAAATGAAACTAAACATATGTAAATGAGGCATTTATTTATATAGCACTATATGCCTCATTTACATATGTTTAGTTTCATTTAAGAGTGATGTTTCGTAAATTCTATGCCTCATTTACATATGTTTAGTTTCATTTAAGAGTGACGTTTCGTAAATTCTAGATAATTTCGGTGACGTCATTTATTCAGACATAGTAAACAGTAATTTAAAGTGATTGATTTATCCTCATGCTTTCATATCCAGTACTTAAGATTTGCCCATATATAAGCATTTGGGTTGAATGAATAAGTGGATTCATTTATTCGTTTGCAAAAACTTTATTTTGTGTTGGAAATTAAAGTATTCATTTATTATTATTAACATTCGTAAAAAGCACATGTACGTTAGCTTGAAAGGCTAATCTTTACTTTATTACAATTTATAAACATAGCACTATATAAATAAATGCCTCATTTACTATGTTAAATCAAATAGGAAAAAGAGTTCATTCAAATGTGAAAGATGAAAGCTTTTCTAAAGGGATCTAAGTCAATATTTTTCCACAATGACAATTATAAATTGATATCTTTATATATAGTTTACAATCTAAATATATGAATTTAAGCCATTTCTTTCCCATCATTTTAATTGTTTATATACTTGCACTTAAATTCAAAATTAAGTTATTAGTTTTGGTGGAGTGATTAAGATGTTTAAATTTCTACTTCAGTTCGTTCAAGAAATACGTATAGTGTATATAAAGAGAAGTCAATAGGTTTTTTCCACTAAGTTGATAGTTTATGAGAACATGGAATGGAATTCAGGACTATTATTAATAATTTGATTAATTATATGCTTTCAGAATAATGCTTTATCGTTACACACACACACACATATATATATATATATTGAACCAAATGCTTTATCCACTTAAGAGCACCATTGGAAAATTCAGAATTAGAATGTACAATTTTAAAGATTTTGAAAGAAATTGAATTTAAAAAAATGGTTTTGATTGCGATTGTTTCTTTTTATTTTGTAGATTGTAATTTATTTCTAAAAACTGAGACTTTTTTTTAAATTAATTTGAAATAGATAAGAGCGGTCAGATTTTGTTTTTTTTTTCTAATTAAGATTAAGCAGGAAATAGAGATTTACCCTGGTTAAAACTTTTAATTAAAGATTAGGCAGGAGATAACAATTCACATAAATAGCCTTAGGTTTTTGACTGGATTATTCTGCTTCTTATTCTTATTCGGATTCTTATTGTGATCCATATTCGGATTGCTGTTCTAATTTTTATATTTGCTCAATGTAGATTGCTGGAGAGGAATTTTTGCTGATGCTGATAGTATTAGCTGCTTGCTGTGTTCAGAAAGAATTGCTTAGCTATTTGCTAATAGAAAAAGTAAATATGCTAAGACATTGGTAATAGTGACTGTACATCCAGGATGCAGAAAATATACATGAGTCTCATTTTATGAGGTAGATAGGTTCCTCAAAAAACATGCACAAAAGAAATCACACAAACAACTTACCTTGAAAAATGGGGGTTACGTACTGTAATTTTCCAAAAATCACATAAAAGCAAACAAACAGCCTAAAATTACTTTAAAATTAGCATAAAAAAATAAGAAAATAAAATATGACTAATAAAAAATTTCAAATTTGAAAATAACTTTTTTTACTTTTTTATTAACTACGGTATTTAATTTTATTCAAAACAATATATTTTTATGCGTAATTTACATTTTTTTCATACATGTACGGTATTTTAATAGTTATCACTATTTGAGACATCAGATTCATCACAAGAGGAAGTACAACTAGTGCCAACTTCATTTTTTTAAATTGGTCTTATAATGGATTCGCCCAAACTAAAACATTTTCCAATCGCTGTTGATTCTTCCCATTTCACTAAGCGATATAAAATGGAAATTTTTGTTTCCAAAGAAATTCATTTTCTTGAGTGTTTTTTCCTCTCCATAAGTTTAAAATAAAAATAAGAACTTAGACTTATGATAATAAAAGACAGCAAATCACCACTGTTGGGCAAAATTTATTTAAAACTAACAATTAAAAATTAAATTTTTATTTTTGTCTTAAATTTTTTAATTTTCAATTCCATTTAAAAATCAAATTTTGTCGTTTCACATCACATTAATTTCAGATCACGTTATGTAATTTTTAAATTGTTAATTACAATTAAAAATCAGATTTTAATTGTCAAATTTAATTTTGCCCACCACTGTTACTCACCTTTTAAAAATAAACTTGTGGACACTAAATGATTAATTGATTATGTACTCTTTTTTTAAAAAGGAAAAATAGAATGTGATTTAAAATGCAAAAACAACATATATCGTATAGGCATCTATAACATTTGAACAGATTTACATTATAATCTTGTAAAATTTAATGTGTGTATATAAAATGGGGAAATCCTGATTTTAAGTGAATTATGAAGTTCTTTATTGCATAAAATCTATTACAGTACTATTATAAAGCGCTGAAAATATTGAAATTATTAGATGGAAGTCGAACTCCGATAATGTGCACTATTATTTTAAATATGACGTGAGTGCACAAAATTTATAATATTTAAAGTAATAATGCATTATTGGAGCTTGACTTCTAATAATTTTTATCGCATAAAAGAAAACCGCATATAAAGATATTAAAAAAAAACATGAATCACATAACTTCAAAATTGCATTAAATAAATCCGCATAAAATGAGACCCAGGTGTACTCACTGTAATGAACCTTAACAATAATATGCAGTGCTAAATGAACTCAAGGATGAACCCTGGATCTCTATAATTGTGCCTTCAAGAACATGACCTAAAAGCCTAGTCAGGAACTGATCCTAAGTTTTGCCTTCATATTCCCAACCAAAGAAATAGAAATCAAAACCTTCCAAGATGAACTCTAGGTAGAAATAAACTCTGCGTTATCCCACTGGAAGAAATCAGGCAGACAGAATATTATGCCTTGAGGTAAACAAATATTTTCATATTATAATTAGGGCTTAAATCTCTGTTTAAATCTCTCTGTTAAAGTCTCAGCTTAATCTAAAAAGAAACCTGTCTCTATAATAAGTTATGCATACTCATTTAAATATCACCAATTATTTTATTATATATTTTATTATATGGATTGGAGTCTTAGTTTTAAGGTTTCATATTTTAAATTTATTTGTCTGAGATTGTATTATGAGTTTAGATTTTAGATTTAATGTTTTTTTCTTTTATATTACTAACTATTGATAAATGCTTGGGCATATATTAATAATTTTTTTTTAACTCACCTGTCCTTTTGGCTAGTGATTTATCAAGTGTATAGTTCTGTTTTTCTTAAGCAATAGAGGTTTTGGTTTTCCTATCTCTTTCAGATTAGGTAATACCATAATCTTTTCATTTTTTCTTTTATTAGAATCAACCTTGAAGGCCTTAAATGTGACTTTTTATGGGTGTTTGCAGGAAAATGACAATCCTATTATGTCATAATGTTTTGCAGGTTTTAGGAAAAAATCTCTCTGCACTGTTCATTAAATTCCATACAAGATCATTCATTTTCTTTTAAATCTCTAACTAAAGGAAACTGGAATTTATTTATATAAATCGCAAGCAGGAAATCATTATAAACCCCTTTTAATTCTTAGATGAGAAAACGAACTTATTTGCCAGGGTGTTTAATGTTACATTACTCTCAGTACACTCTCTGATAAATCCACTGGAGAAATTTTGGTCAAACTTTCATACTTTGTTTGACTAATATTTATTTTTGAATTTAATAAATTTTAAAATTATTTATAATTACTTTTGGCTAATGTTTGTCCATGTGACCTTTCCTCAATTATCTGAACAATGTTAAAGATCTCTTCCTCTCCCTGAGTCTAGTTGGTAGCATTGATCATTATCATTAACTTTTTGATCACTGTAAATTAAATTTTCTATGTAATGTGATGTGATGCACTGTGATTTCTCCTTATAGGAATCAGGAATCTCTTAGCAACTATGCCCAGAGCAACTTGTTAGCCACTTTACCTTCCCTTTCCATTCACATATCCCAAGTTTTCCCATATCCTGCTCCATCCCATTTCCACAACATAATCTTTGTTAACTAGTAGCCTAGTCGTGTCCTCAGTGATCAGAAGATTTAAGTAACCGATATATATATATATTGCATACTTCTATTTCACATTTCCATTATTATTAAATTGAGCTGATCAGTTACAAAATTTGATTTACAAGCAAAATATACTTTATGATAAAATTATAAATATTTCAATTAATATTTATTTAGATTTTTATTTTATTTGTTGCAATTTATTTTCTTATATTTATTTTCCATAGATTTTTTTATATATCTCTTTTTTAGCTATTTGATTTTATAGCAGATTGTATGCATGATTTTTTATCAAGAAATAATTTGTTGAATACACATTTATATTTAGGTAAGAGTTTACCCTTTTTATTTATCTCTATAAATTGCTTGCATGTGTATAATTTAATGTATGTTTATTTGTAAAAAAGTAATGTTCAACATAAATTTGGGTATAGTTATCAATTGCTTTCATGCATGAAGTTATTAGAAACATTTCCCTCTTTGACATATGATTTGTGTTTACCTTTCCATAGCAATCAGAATATATGTATTCCTATTTTCGATACTTTAAGCATTTTACTTTTTTTAATTTTTTATAAAACATTCATTCACTTGATTCACATATACATAGAGCAGGGATCATTTCTTAAAAAATTATACATATTTATATAATATATAATAAAATTAAAGCTTAAATCTAGCCAACGTGAAGTTTTCTTGGCTTGAGATTGTTTTTTCCTTCAGATAACTGATCTATGACTTTTCCAACTATTATTTATTATCAGTCAATAACGAGATGATTATATATTTTTTAGATAGCACAAGGATGTTCATACTCTCTTACTACAAGGAATTTGCAAGTCTGATAAATACTGTCTTTTTTTAACATGGATTTTCTATAAGTGACTGTTGTAAAGATTTTACCCTGAAATACGTTATTCAAAACTATTTTAGATTTACAGTAAAAACTTTAATTCATCATTTTTCAAGGGATCAGGGAAAATAAATAATAGATAATGGAAAATATTTATTCTGAAAACTCTTTTAAAATTATTGATAAGAATAATTTAATCATTTTTCACAAACTATATTTAAAGTATAATTCAGATTTGATAATTCAAAACATTTTAAACTATTATTTGCGTGTGAATAATATATATAGAGATGGTATTATAATTTTAGTAATGACAATAATTAATATTTTTTACAAAATTGAGATTAATATTAAATGTAGTGATTAGATATAATATAATATTTTTTAACGTTTTTTATTTTATGTTTGTTTAATTTTACAAGTAAAAGAAAATTTAAAATCTCTATTGATATTTGTTTCAATTCAAGAATAAAGTTAGAGTGCTTGGAACTAATCTAAGACTTTGGCAGTGTTGTCATTTTTCCCCCAGGATTTTTATCTACCCTCTTTCATTAGTAAATTGTTTCATACCCACAAAGCTTTTACATGCTATTTTAAGTCAATTAAATTATTACCGTAGCAAAAAAAGAATTGAGAGTGGGGTAGTTTTTGTTTTAATTTTGTGATTTATGACATTACGCTTGTTTTTTTTTTTTTAAACGGGTTCGCTTCCCGGTCAATGCTTTGACATGTATATATATATAAAACTATAAATAAACTTTAATAAACTATTTTTAGTTGATAAAATTATTTTTTATTATTCTTAATATGTTGCTAATGTAAAAGAAATTTTGAAGGGAATTTATTAACTGTAATCTTATAAAGATGTTAGCACTAACGTTCCATCATCAGATTTTCAATAAAATGGAAGGCTGAAGAGTTGTGAGTTGGAGTAATTTGAAGCCTGTCCATTAAAGTATGAAGATTGGCTATCTTAATATAAAGCTGAGCATTGATTGTATATATGTGTGGAGATAGTAATCTGGCCCAACTGATGATTGCTGGTTTAGCATGAAATACGTGTATTGGTGATTATTTATCTTTTAAACATGTGTTTGATCGGGTGGGTCAGCAATATGAGATGTCATGGAGAGTTGAGGGCCATGTGAAAGTCTGAGTTCGAATCCCGCATACATTAAAGATGTTATTGTAAAATTATTCAATTACAATTCAACATTATTTTTATTTAGAATTTATAAACATTTTTGAACAAACAAAATATAATATATGTATTTGTATAATATACATATATAATGTAACAAAAATTTTTAAAAGTAAGATGAAATTAAAAAAGCTTTTGGGAAATACCATGTATTAGTTCATTGTATTGAGAAATTCTTATGATTATTAATATAAAAATCTTGTTTAAAGTCTTTTAAAAAAATCTCTTGTCTTTTAAATAATTCTTATGTTAAAATTTGTAGAGAGCCCTACTGTCGTTTTTCAGGCACATGGTCTTAAGGTTATAGCCTTAATATATATTACTTTATGTTATTATTATTTATAAATATAGGGAATTTGAACTCAGACTTTCAAGTCCCTTCACTATCCACACTATCTCATACTACTAATACACATGACCACATGCATGCAGAAAAGATAATTATAATTTCTTATTATTAGTTAAAAGTACATTTGGTTTGGCAAGTATTATCAAGGTTGTTGGCTTTTAATCATCTTTTTTAATTATAATTAATTTTTGATTGTAAATAAAAATTTAATATAAGTTTAACATTATGAATATAATAGTGAGATGACCCAAGATGTTAATATTAACTGTTTTAGTGAAATGTATTCTATATTAAATTCAAATCCAGTTTGTATGTATATCCAGTTGTTTTTACACCTACATGTGTTTATTTAATTTACAGACAAGGACATAATAATACTATTAAGTAAACATCTCATTAGATTATATTTGTGTTTTATTACCAACACTCAGTTCATTTTGAAAGAACGTTCTTCTGAATGGAAGTTTATTTGACATTTCTATTGATTAGCAATGTGATTTTATAGTGTGAAGTGAGAGGAATATTTTTATAATGCTGGTAGGAAATAAAATAAAAAAATCTCACACATTTATGTATAATATATATGCATAGAATATACTTCTGCATAATATGAAAAAATAGTACTAATTTTTTTATAAGGTTGATTCATCGTTAATATTATTTGTAATAGCTTTAACGAACTGTTTATTCCTTTTTTTAATTTATAATTGTTCAAATATACATATTTTATTTTATATTTTTGCTCAATCAAATATTTAAATATATTATTAATATATTTCCATAAACTAGTGTGTATCAAAGTTGGGATTACAGAAAAATTGAAACATGTTAATAAAACTATAGTAATTTGCTATCCATCTATATTTTGAACAAATGATGAAGGTATGTGTAAGAGATTGTGATCTTGGGAATCGTTTATCTTTTTCACATGTTTTTAATTATACGTTTCAGTAATGTGTGATAAAATAGAAGATTAAAATATGTATATATAATGTTAAGTTTGAGCATTTCTAGTAACATGCTTGAAAGGTTAGTCTGAATTTTGGGTTGATGCACTAATAAAAAAACTTAAACAATTTGAATATATATATATAATATTAATTTTTTGCAAACTTGATAAAAAAATTATTATTATTTTTAAAGAGTTGAATTAAAAAATCTTTTAATTTGAATATAAATAAAATTATTAATTTGCTTTGTGCTAATTTCAAATAAAATTTTAAAATAAAAACAAAATGGAAAGTCGCATAACTGCAAAATCTCAATTAAAATTTATATATATCATTGACTATTATAATTTTAAATAAACATATTTGAAGTAAATCAAAAGTGATTTATATTTATGAAATTTTAAATATGAAAATTTTAATTATAAAGAGTAGTGACATCTTTCCTACCTGAAACATTTTCAGCAATTGAAGAAATTTATAATTGTTTATTTTATGGATGATTTTTAGATTTTGTTTAATATATTGTCTAAGTAAAACTTTTGGTATTATTATATGCTTAAGGCATAATTCCCTTCTGTTTAAATTATATGCGTTCTCTGTGCTAGTAAATAAAATTGAATATTACATATTATATTCATAGAAATATATAAAAAGAGGATATACAGAGAAAGGGAAGACGATTATTTTTATTGTCTTTTAGCAAGATGGTATTTATTTGTTGTGCAATTTACTGTTTATTCATTATCAACTAGAATTACACTGAGTTTGGTATTTTATTTAAAAAAAATATCTTCATAGTATTAGAAATTTGGGGAAAAAATTCTTTGTATATTGAAATGACCAACTGTCTTTGCCATTTTACAACAGCACTTTAAAAACTCAAATGTCATCTAAACAATAGTAATATATAAATAATTTCACAATTTAAAATACATTAAAATACTCAATAGTTTTTATTAGTTATTCATTACACTAGAGATTATCCAATAATGAATAATATTTCTGTTGTTCAATTTTTACTACACCACTCTTATATAAGATAAATACTATGTTTTTATCTGCTTTTAACTCCTTGTAGAGGGATGTGGTCATAAGCATATAACCAAAGACTTGTGAAAAAGACATATGATCCACAATATGTACATTTTGTGCTGAACCAGCATTCATCAGTTAGCCCAGACCACAAATTTTTATACATATCCTTATCATTGTTCACTATTACTACCTAATAAGTGTCAAACATGCTTCCCTCACAACTTTGACACAAATTACTTAATCACAGTATATTAATAATTTTTATTAGCCATTCATAGACTTAGAGATTATCCAATAATGAATAATATTTCTGTAGTGTAGCTACACCACCCTCATGCAAAGTAGAGACTGGTTTCTATCTGCTTTTAATACCTTGTGGAGGTGTTTAGGCCTATATCCCCCCACAAGGTGTTAAAAGTAGATAGAAATCAGTCCCTACCTTGCATAAGAATGGTGTAATGAAAATTACACTATAGAAATATTATTTAGGTGTTTCTAATTGCATCCCATCCCAAGGTGTTAAAAGAGATAGAGATTGGATATCTAGTTTATGAATGACTAATAAAAAATTATTAATATTCTTTGATTAAGTGATTTGTGTCAAAGGTGAGACACTTATCAAATAAACTGTAGTAATTTTTTTCTATGTATATAGTGAATACTGATAAAGATATGTGTAAGAGATTGTGGTCTGGATTACCTGATGAGTGCTGATTCACCACACAATGTGCATTTTGGGGGTCATAGATCTTTTTCACCTGTTTTCATCTGTCTTTGGTTATATGTTTATGATTACATCTTTCCACAAAGTGTTAAAAGCAGATAGAAACCAGTTTCTACCTTGGGTGAGAGGGGTGTAGTGAAAATTACACTACAGAAATATTATTCATTATTAAACTATTTATGTTGAATATTTTAAAATAGTTTATCGAAAGTAAGGGAAAAGCATATGCATTTGGGAAGTAAGGGATTAATAAAAATATATTTAATCAGGCTCAGATAATAATTAATTTAGATAAAAATCAAATGTAGACAAATATCAAATTATACCACATATATATATAGTGCAAAACATGACATTATCCAGCAAATAAAAATATATATGAGCAAGTGTATCTTTATATGTGTGTGGTAAAGGAGAATAGTTAAGTTAGAAATCTTGTACACAATTATATTAACAAGTGAATTAAAAAAGAAATTAAATGTATTGATTTATTTATTCATTAATAAATAAATTTTGTGAATAATAGATTTTTTTTTTACTATTACAAAAATCTTTTATCTATATTGTTAGATGTTGTAAAAGCTAGAACTACTGTCTTTTATTAAAATATAGTATTTTAAATTTGTCAGATTATGTTAACTTTTTTTTTTTCTATTGTCAGATTATTTTGAATTTTTTTTTGCTAAAAATATTTAACTACTGAAGTATTTAAAGTGAGATGGAGTGTGGAAAACTTCTATTTGTCAAGTAATTAAATTTATTATTGGTATATCAACAAATGGAAGTTTTAAAATGGAAAGAAAACGAATGCTTTAGTTTTAAAGCAATTAAATATAATAACAGTACAATTAAACCAAAGAAATGTAGAGTTAAATGAAGGCTTAAATAAAATTTCAGCTCATGCTAAGGATGTAAATGTTTTCATGCTTTAAGTTGCTGAATATAAAAACATGATTTAAATAATCCGTGGAATTAATAGTGATTTCCAAATTTTATGTTGGTATTTATTTCTATGTATCTATCAGTGGACAACTACATTAAAATTATCTGCTTAACTATTTAATAATACTTTTTACTATGTATTGATATGAGCAGAGCATTTCAGCAAGTCAATTTCTTGCGAGATAATACTTTTCTCAGCTCTGGAACAAACTAACTATGATAACAGTGTAAATTAATTAATTTACTAGCATCAAAATAGATCTGTATTTGCGGCAATTATATCCTAAGTCATGTAAAGTTGCAAGTGGAATTAATCAGCTGCATGGATAAATATTAAATCAATTTTATGTCTTATTTTGATAGAAATGTATATTAAAACAGCCTTCTGGCATCCATTGATTACTCTGGCTTGCACTGAATGGCACTACTTTATGGAGAGTTTTGCATGTTTTAATAACAGTTATGAGCAAGGATAAGAAATTGTGATTATGTGATGATGTTTAGTAGAAATATATATTAACATTATATTATACCATGCGCAGTTAGTAGAACATTCAACTTGGGATCGGGAGGTCCCAGAATTGATTCTAGTGCTCATAGATCTGGCATTCAAACTTCCTATGAACTCCCAAGCAATAAAGCCTTATGCATCTTTTGCCCTACATGGTTTGGTGCAGTTGGTACAGCATCTGATTTGGGATCGGGAGGTTCCAAAGTTGACTCTGGTGTTTGAACTTATGAATTCCCGAGCAATAAAGCAATATGACTATATATATGTTAAAATTGATCATTACTAAAAAGAAAAGTTTAAAATCGTCAGTAAAATATATTTAATTATTTCAAAATGTTATTTAGTTAAAAGTACATTAAATAAACTACATTGTTTAAAATAAATGTTATTAAAAGTATAAATTCAAACTATTTTTTTTCTCCACAGTTATGCCAATTAGCATAAGCTTTAGTAATCAATAGATGCCAGATGGTACTGCTTAATAAATCTCTATGTAGTATTAGCATAATCATTATTCCCAGGTTAGTTTCTAGCTTATGGCTTTCATCAGGAGAAGCTTTTGGATTTTGGAGCAATGCATCTGGATCTTTTCTGAGTGTATGTGAGATAGGCTCATGTGCAATGTTCCCTCTAATTTTTACTAACTATGGTGCACATTTTTTCTCATCTGTGCATTTTTTATTAAATTGAAATAATTTGTGCGCGATTTGAAATAATAATACTTACTTAATTGATTTTACAATCAATATCAGCAGATTGTTCCAAGGTGGTCTGGGCAAACACATACATTGAATGGAATCTGATTATCAGTGTGTCAGTCTTTTTGAATTTTATTATGCACGGATGTATCTTCTTCATGCACTAATTTTTAAGCACTTGTGCACCCTAGCATACACCTTTGAAGGAACATTGGTCATGTGATGTCTTTGTTTCAAATTACACACATATATGAAAAGATTAACACTCGACATTTGTATGATTAGATATTTAGAATAATATAATAAACTAAATTTTATTTATATTTATTTCATTAAAAATGACAAGTTTAATGGATCATGTTTAAATAAAATACTTGTTTTGGGTTTTTTTTTTTAGATTTTATATATTTAATAAAGAAATCAAAGCATTACCATAAAATTAATGTAATGAAGTAATAAATAATTGGATGGGATTTAATGTAGTAAATTTATTGTAATTCTTGTTATTGTGGGGTAAACCTAAGTTAAACACTGTAATGATAGCTTTTTTAAAAAAAAAAAAAGCTGTACTAGTGATGATCAGAGTAAAATAAATTATTTATTTGCCCTGTGTGATTTGGTGTGGATAATAGTGGAATTAAGACCTCATGATTCATATCATACTCAACTCTAACATTTCTGGTGCCTGAACATCATATAACCGCCTGAGCAACAAATCAATCTTTTAAAATTATTTATAAGACACAAACAAACTCTACTTATGTGCTCATTAAATACAGTTCAAATTCAAGGTGTCTAAAAATATGTCATCATACTAATACAGTTATAAAGATTGGCTATCTTAATATAAAGCTGAATACTGATTATATATATGTGTGAGAATAGTAAACTAGACCAACTGATGATTGCTGGTTTAGCATGAAGTACGTATGTTGGTGATTATTTATCTTTTCAACATGTGTGTGATCAGGGAGTTCAGCAATATGAGATGGCACTGAGAGTGGTGGGTCATGTGAAAGTCTGAGTTCGAACCCCACACATATTACATATATATAAAAAATGCAGGTTTAAGCCTGTACAATGTATTAATACAGTTATAGAAAATGACGCGTAGAAATGTTATTTGCAAATACGATCTGATGGTTGGCACATTTTTTGAAGATATTGGTTCAGAAATCTTTTTTTTTTTAGTTTACTCCATTTATTAGAAATTATATAATCTTATTGTAAAGAGTATTTTCTCATAAAATTAGATCAGATTTTCTGCATAGTTGTTACTTTAATTGTTGTGCAGCAAGGAATGTTATATTACTTATTATTTTTTTAATAAAATATTTCCAAGATATTATTTAACTAAATAATAGTATATATAAGCGCTTTAACACTCTGAAGAAGAAGCTATCAGTAGTAACAAAAAAGTTAAATTAATCTAGGCCTAGTACTTTCGAGGTTTTCCCCTCATATTCATAGCCAAAATAAATTATAAACCATTGCTGTAATATTACTAAATAATAATGTATGCAAATGCGTATGTAAATTAATTTGTCCATTTTCTTGAAATAGCAAAACACGTGTCGCGTCTATATTCGTAGAAGTTTTTTTTTGTGTGATAATAATATTTAATATACGTCTTTCTAAGACAAACAATCATCTTGTCTAATGATCTTTCAGTAATACTGTGTTTTATTCTAGTTGTTATTTTTCATGGAAAAGATTGAATTTAAAACTTGTCAATATATGGCTTCCTATTTCTATTAAGTTATTTTTACTCACTTTAAGCGCCCTTTCATTTACTTTTGTTTTCTTTTCAAGAATGTTTCACCCAGGAGTAGTTATATTTTTCAAAGAAAAAGATCAACAATTAAAATCATAATTTAGTATATGGTTGATTATTCTGAACTGGTCTTATGTATTAAAATATGACAAAAAATAATATATTGTACTGCTTTTAATTTATTTAATAGGATGTAATCACTTCTAATTTAAACTGATTTAATTTATTCCGAAGTCCCCCCCCTCTCTCCCTTTTTTGTTTGCTTATAATAAAAACTTTATAATCTAGATGGGCAGCTGGATAATTTTATATGTAAGTTGTATGGTATTTGTTTCCATAATTCCTGTATCGCATTATGCATATTTGGATTTCATAGAAATGTGTGTATTTAATTTTTATTTCATATCTTTATTTTCAAAATTATGCTCATAAAACTGCTATCAAAGTATTGCAATGCATTATAAAAAAAAATAAACGAAGTTAAACAAAAATGTGTATTAATACTATTCAACAAAACGGAAGTAAATTTTAATAAAGATCGACTTGTCAAATCACGATTATAATACTGAATATAGCTATAAAAACAAGATGAAATTAACTTATCTAATATTTTGCGGAAATGTTTTGAACTTCTTTTGATTTTATAGATTATTTATTAAAATAAAGATAATATAAAGCATTTATTTTCTGTAAAAATAAATAATGTTATATCAGCAATCAAAAGTATAAACAAATATTTCTATAAGATTTATATATCTGCTTAAAAACAAAGCAAACAAAAACTACAAGTTAAATATGTTTTTATTTAAAGACACAAAAGATTCTTATCTACTTTATATTAATAATCAAACTATGAACAAAATAAATGTCAAATATATTCTGTTATAGGTATCCCTCATGATAAGGACAATTTATCAAATACATAAATATTTTATAAACCGAAAATAAATATCCTTTTTTTTTCATATATCATAGCATCGGCCGGCAAGCGAACCCACACCCGTCTGCAACCAACTACTTGCTTGCAAGGCGGGTGCGATGACCTCTCGGCTAACAACGCTTGACAAAATAAATCTCTTTTTAATTACCAAAGTGTATCATTGAGTTTATTTTCTATATGATCCATTTTTTTCTTTTTAAAATTTATCAAGTGTAATCATGGTGATATAAATAATTTAATTTGAGTGATGAGTACATATTAGTAAATACTAATGTCTTAAATTAAAACTATTAATGTTCATTAAACTGCATGGTGTTTTCAGGGTTTTTTGAACAAGTCAACAACAACAACAAAAAAATAGCTAAAAAATGCCACTGCTTCTAATCCCAAAACTAACAAAAAAGAATTTAAACTCAGACTTTTTCACGACCCTCAACCATCCATGGACCAACTGATGAGTGCTGGTTTAGCACGAAATACGCATATGTTGGTGATTATTTATCTTTTCAACATGTGTATGATCAAGTGTATCCGCAGTATGAGATAGCATGGATGGTTGAGGGTCGTGTGAAAGTCTGAGTTCAAACCCCTACATATTACATATAGAAGTGCAGGTATGAAAAAGCCTGTACCGTAGAAAAAAATTCATATTTAAAAAGAATTTTAAAAATAGTTGATCAATGAAATGTGTATTGGATTCTTTCCCTACTTTTGTTTTGCTGTTTTTAATTTTTTCCCAAAAGTTAATGTAATATTGAAGATTAAAATCAATTATGTGATCAATATATTTATAAAAATTTTAAACAGTAATTAGTTTATAAATATATTGCATGTAAAAATTAGATTTAATTTTAATTAAATGATTATGTTCTTGAATCTTTTGGTATTTTAATACTTTAAGTTTTTGTATTTTTTGATTTTAATTTAATCCATATCATCAAATAAAATATAAAATTCTTCTTTTCATCTTTTAATGCTTTGCTTATATTAAATCTTTTCAAAAGCACTCTCCTCCTAGTGCACTTTTTACAGTACTTTATTTAATTCCCCTGAACAGGTTTGATTGCCTTCTTCAAATCGCACAACAAACTTCCTTTGGAAAGTGCATTTGGAGGAAATGTTTTTTTTTTTTTTTAAAGATTAAATATATATAATATTATCATGTCCCCCAAAATTGTGTTAATCATTCATTAAATTATTTTAGTTTAAAAACATTTAGATATGAGTTGTTTTCTAAAATATAAAAACTTATTTCGAGTCATCAAAAATAAATCATGGACTCACTTCTTCCAATAATAACGAAGATATATCACATGACATTAATCAAATTAATGCGTTGATCCTACTATGACTAACCCAGAACAATTGAAACTTTGATCCTCCAACTAAGAATAAATAGATATTTGTTTATTGAATATTAAATGGTTGGCTAGATAGTCTGTTCAGTAACTATCAGAAAACCTCCAGACTTATTAGAAACTTCTATCCTAATTCTATTCATTGACAGATGCAGATAGGTTAACCACTATCCACGAAGCCATTTAGAGTGGGATTTAACGTCAAAAATCTGAAATGATTTGGGGGAGGGGGGTAAGTTATTAACTCCAAAAGGTTTAAATTTTTGTCTGAAATTAATTGGTGATGTTAATTAATTTATTTTTATTCAAAACTAAATTTATGTCTAAGTCTACAATCTTGATTGTTCCAACAAATTTTATAAATAAAGCATACATCTTTAGTTGTACATTTTGAATGTATTTTAGAATTAACTTGCAGAGTAAAAAGATGAGCGAATTACAAATCAACAGATTAAACTAAGAAAATAAATGATCGATATATGCTGCATCACAAGATAAATATAGTTCTTAAACATTCAATAAATTTTAAAATGGGGGTGGGCGAGGGCCCAGCGCCTGCTTCTAAAGAGGTGCTCGGGGGTAAGGGGGTTCTCCTCTCGCCGAGGATTATACCACAAAAAAAAAAATATATATTTATATTGTATTATTTTTTCATTTGAAAGTATTATTCAATGTACATATTTTATTTATTCCTTTCTTAAAAAATAAAATAATGTCTTATTTTTTATTTTTTGTTGAATTTTTTTTTCCATATGTCATAGCATCGGCCGGGAGGCGAACCCACAACTGTCTGCAACCAACTACTTGCTTGCAAGGCGGCTGCAATGACCCCTCGGCTAACAACGCTTGACTTGTTGAATTTTTTTTTTTTTTTGTAGGATTCTTGGATAACAAAATAATTTTAAAAGTATTTAATTTTTTAATGAATATACATTAAGTTTTATGTCTGAAGCGATTTGGAATAAGTAGAATATGGGGGACTTGACTAAATGGTAGCATTTGATTATCATCAGTAAAAGTTTACCTTTGATTAATAGTCCTTTATTATAACACTCAAAAGTTCAAAATTAAAACTAAATCATAAAATAATGTCTACCATGAGAATAATATATATAAATTGTCCAAATATATCAATACTCTTCTCTCTATTGTTAGAATTGGCTTTTGTAAATGAGCCATTCTTAACATCCATATGTATTTGGCCATTGACTTTTATTAAAATCATTTCTCAGATTGCATGTTATTGTAAGTACTGTCACATACAAGTGTAAATGGGCTCATTTCATATTTGTGAAAGCTAATTTTGAAAGTAGAAGGCATGTATTTATATAATTAGAGAATGCATGATAAGCTGTATTAGATTTTTAATTTACAGCTTTGTATAAAGTTCCAAATATTTTGATTGATTCAAATTTTGGATTAATTATAGGAACATCTTGTATCTAGAATAACAAAAATACTGAGATTTATTGACTATAAAAGATGCCAAAAAGAAAAATATAAATAAGAATGTTCAGTTTTCTACTTCTGCCAACATGAATTTGTAAATAATCTTGGTAGAGCTTGTTGAGGACATAATGACAGTAAAAAATATCCACTGATATATAAATATTTCATATAAATATTATAGTTACACTTTTCACTCTTTAAATTATGTTGAAAGGGATAGAAGATGTAAAGCAAAATATCTATCCTTAGTTGCCAAGCACTTTTTAATAAATACAAAGATAGATCTCTGCAGTATACATCTAATGATTTTATTTGTCCAAAATATACAAGTGAATGATGATAAAAAGCACAATTTTAAAAAAAAATGTGGAATTTATGTACAGCAGCTGCAGTCTAGTTTAATTTTCATTATGATGTACATTCTAAATATTGTTTAAAGTGAAAAAAATTAAGACAACCCCTAGAACAAAATTTTTAAGAATTTATGTTAAGTATTTTATTTTTAAATTTGAAAAATAATTTTAGAAAGTTCACAGTTCACAACAAAGTTCTTTAACATGTCAATGTAAAAAAAAAAAAAACACTTTTGGGAGAGTATGTAAATATATAAGGATGACATTTAATGAGTAGGCTAAAATGATTGAGGCAGCAAATGTTAATGATTTGTGAGTGCAGTGTCTGGAAAAACACAAATAGCAATCAAATAAATTTTAATTCAGTTTATAAAATTGACTTAAAATACATACATATATATACATGTTTGCATCTGATAGGCTAATTTTTTGGAATTACATGATTCAAAGTTTGATTAATTATAAAGAGATCCTAATATAGATCTTTGTATTTTTCATTTAAATTTAAGCTAAGGCAGAAAACAATATAACAATAAGATTACTGAGGTAACAGTTGGCTTCTTATCAACTTTGTAATTCTCCTCTAATATCAGATAGGGATATTAACCCTTAATTTACCATAGAAAATATGAATACAAATATATAATGATAGTAAAAAAAAATTGAAGAGGTTGATTAAAAATAAAATTGTTGTCATATTAAATTAGCTGTAGACTGTTTATCGGGTTTGGAGGTAGGATCATAGTACGGGTTTGGAGGTAGGATCATAGTACGGGTTTGGAGGTAGGATCATAGTACGGGTTTGGAGGTAGGATCATAGTACGGGTTTGGAGGTAGGATCATAGTACGGGTTTGGAGGTAGGATCATAGTACGGGTTTGGAGGTAGGATCATAGTACGGGTTTGGAGGTAGGATCATAAGTACGGTGTTGGGGTAGGAGTACGGTACTGGAGGTAGGATCATAGTACGGGTTTGGAGGTAGGATCATAGTACGGGTTTGGAGGTAGGATCATAGTACGGGTTTGGAGGTAGGATCATAGTACGGGTTTGGAGGTAGGATCATAGTACGGGTTTGGAGGTAGGATCATAGTACGGGTTTGGAGGTAGGATCATAGTACTTCTAATATCCAAAATATGGAATTAAATATAAAATTGTAATACTAACTTTAGAAATATTCTGCTATTTTCTATAGGAGTATAAAAACATTAATGAATAATATAGTTTTACATAATAAGTATGAAGAATAATAAGGTTTTCTTGATATATTTCTCAGATTTTCCTATTGTGCATAGGCTTGTGATAAAAAAAAGGTTTGTGGATCACAACTTAACTGACACATTCCTTATTCAAATGTTATGTGATCCCTAAATGACAAACTATTTGACTACGCTACATTGGGGATATTATTTTTGATAGTTACCAATTAATCTAAAATAAAAACATCTAAAATCTAGACACCATACTTTTTATTATTCACATTGCTTTTGCCTTTTCATATTTATAGAAATGGCATAAATTTTTCTCATAAACATACAGTAAAGACTAACATAAGAAGCAAATTAATAATAACATTTTGTATTAACTTTTTAGGAGAAAGATAAAAAATTCTATCATTATAAAAAAAGTGAATGTCTGTTAAAGGGGGTAGTTATGAAATGCAGGTAAGAATTACTCTCATTCATCTGGATTTTAACTTCTCTTCTGAGAATTAATCAAAATACAACTTTCTGTTACTTAATACAGTAATTTCTACATATCCAATGGTATATAAAAATATTAAAATTATAAAAGCATCAAAAAGTTAAAAGTTATTATTTTATAAATATAGTCAATTATTCAATATGTATATATAACAATATAATATACAAATATTAAATATTTGTACATTTATTTCAGTATAGCGTTATGCCCTGGGATTATTTTCTAAACAATATAATATACATATACTTAATATAGTGCTATTCTTATATAATCATCGGGTCAATAAACTATCCAAGTGTTAATTATATATTTATTCAGTATGCAGATTTTTTTAGGCAGCTAAACTATTAACAAAATATTACACAGGAATGATTCCAAACAGGAGATAAATTCACATGAACATTTTGTATGCTTACACAAGTTATTAAAACAATAATGTGATGTGATGTACTGTAGCTTCTGCTTAAAATTCCAATATCCCTAGTTTCTAGCTTGTGGCTTTCATCAATGAGATGCAATACTCTCAGATCCAAGACTCTTCTCTGAAAGCCACAAGCTATAATCTAGTTTATTACCCTTGGCATCATATTGAATTTTACAAAAACTGGCTTGAGACACAATTTTCAAAATAACTTCAGTTGTAATAATGTTAGAGCAAAAAGCTTTACATCGACAGAAACTAGAAAAACAAAGGAAAACAATAAGACTAAGACAAATAGTGGTTACCATTAAAAAATAAAGAAAAAAAAAAATTTCAACTTTCGACATAATTATTACTTTATTGTTTGTTTATAATTTCTAATTTATCATTAGCTAAGTTTAAATTACATCTTCATTAATAATTTCTTTGTATTCCTCACAAAATTATCTTTCAAACCATAAATAGCACTTCTTACCTGAGATAATCCATAGCTTCAGAATCTCCAAAACAAGTCGCATATGAATTCTTCATTTTTATCTTGTACCCCAAAAGTTACCAAATCTCAAAGGCATCTATAAGAAAAAAATTCATTCTAATAAAAGATACAAAACAAATTATTTCCAGAAGATAGATATGCATTTGTCATCATGACAATTGGCTTCTTATCTATCTAAAACTAGAAATTGTAGGCTAGGGTCTGTATCACTGATAAAATGAGTTTCATCTCTTCATTTTATATTTTTTTGTGTACATCAGTGATGTTTATATTCTTTATGCACATCAGTGATGCTATCTTGTTATATTTATTGACCCACAGAGATATAATTTATTTGTATATAGCTCATTTGCTGGCTATAGACTTGAAAATAATGTGATGCAAGATATGGCAAAACTACTGACTCCACAGCATGAGTACCAAGGCATAGGCAAGAATCAGAATTTGATTCTTTGCTTGCATACAATTCCATGTGATATATAGCCAACTATTGTGGTTATCTCCACACACTATTTCAAATCTTTCTTTATCGGTTTTAAATGTTTATATTTTCACATGGTACTATGCCCAATAAATTTTGTGATTGCTTTGCCAACTGCAAAATTTCTGTATATTTGATAATCAGTCCTAAAATTTACTTTGTACTGCTCTATAATACCTATAATTTTATATATATAGACACTACTTGTTATATAAACACAGATCTGCAATTGCAAACACAAAGTAAAATAAAATATAAACAGTAAAATAAATTATTAAACCTTTTGAGGATCATTATGTCTATAAAATAAGATTGCCTAAACTTAGATTAGAGCCCCAAAATTACAAACTACTTTTGTTCTATTTGAATACAAATTTATATATGTATAATAAAGAGCATAAAGGATTTAATATTATATAATTTATATACTATACAGACACCAATACAAATGTAAACATACCATTTATCAAATAATTTACTATTGAAATAAATAAAAAAATTTAATACTTACGACCTGATATTCTGATTATGTTTCAAAAGCCTTGAAATGCAAATTATTGGCACATTTTAAAGAAATTTTAGTAGACTATTTGGCCATTTAAAAATTTCTGCCTTTATCTTCTCCATGAAAACTAGTAAACTGAGCAGAAAATTAAAAAATTAAATGAATCTATTAATAAAAAAATTCATCAAAAATTCAAATTTTATCAGATTCCGACAAGATATATGCCATTAAAAAGAGTTTTTAAAGGAGAAACGAATACTGGGATTTCTGTTGATGTCATGCTTGTAGTTTTTATGTAATTCTGGAAACTCCAAGCTATAAACTAGTCAGGGGATATTGAATGAGGCACTAGAGAGGGATTTGTGCATAAATCTTTTAGCATTCATTGATCACTATAGCTTGCACTTGGTGGCAGTACAGTATGGAGGGTTTGCTACAGGAAATAAATTCATTAGTAGTTATTAAGATCTTCTATTCTATCACTCTACCCATAGATTCAACTGGTATTTAACTATATGGTTTTTGGTTTGTGTTTAAGCAGATAAGCGCAATCCCCACAGTTATCCTGAATTTATTGCTATACTTCAATTGTGTGTAAGAAGATCAAATCTAAATGGTTTTATTGTTGGATCTGGAAAGTCAAATTTGTTTGGAACTTCATAAGAATTCCATTTTTTACATTACAATTTTTCAACTTTATATTCTTTGTTGAATATCCATAAAGAGAATCGCAATTTAAGATGATTCATAAATAATGAAACTATATTTTGAGTTAATAGCAAGTCTGAATTAAATTCTTGGTTTCTTATTAACTCAAATACTAATAGAATTATTCACAATAAATAATAACTTTGCATTTAGTTAAGATTTCAATTTGAATTTTTTTTGTCATCATACTAAGCTTAATATTTATTCAATTTCTGCTTTTACCTCTTTTGTTTAGATTATCAAATACATTATCTGACAAATATTGTTGATTGCCATATCCTGTAATGTACATTTTATTATAGATTCCTGGTACTAGCATTACTTAATTTAAATAGACTGTACTTTTTTTATCATCAAATGCAAAAGCATTTAACTCTCCTCATAGTTTTCAGAGTAGAATTATCACATTATATGCTTCATTTATTTTTCAATAGTTGTCCTACCAAGGAATTCTCAAATAGATAAATGACGGCTTCATTTTCCCTTTCACATAATGTTGTAAATAATAACCAGTTATCTGGTTTCTAGAGTCCCAGTGCTCCACTGATGTGAGCCATAAGCTCGAAACCAATTGGTCTGGAGATAGGGACTTTCCGATAGAGATTTTGAATTCTTTCTCTTTTGACACTTATAAAATAAAGTTTGATTAGAGCTATTGGTAAGCCCCATCTAGTGATCATATATATATATATATATTAATGTGGAGAAAATTATATATATATATATATATATATTGAAGTTGTCCTATATGTTTTCTCATAAAAGGATAATCATTTAAGAACTATTTCTTGAATGCAGGAATCTAATTTCATGGGAAAAATTAGCTTGAAATATGCAATTTTTAGTATTTAAACAAGACATTTTTTTTATATAGCGTGATGTTTTTGTTTATAATCTATAATATTAATAAGCCAATAAACTGATACACATGCGCTTTGCAGATGTCACTATATAAATGAATACTCCCACTTTTTCAAACCCAAGATAAAGTCTTTAAGAAAATATAGAATGAATCACCTATATTTTCGACCCAACCATCAAGGACACAGTGATTTTAGACATAATCATAAGTTTTCAATGAAAAATGAGTACACCCTCAGGTAGTTTTTTAAAATAAAATTATAATATTGATAGTTTTTTTGCAGCAATAAATAAATGCCTCTGCTGCTGAATTAGCTCCCATAATTAGGAAAGTAAGAATACCCATTTGACATTATTAAATATTGATGTGTTCTTTTTTGCTGCCACAGAATTATTTGATATTTAGAATTATCTTTTGCACTAATAGATGGCATATATGGGCTTGTATCTTCAGTTGCATGATATGAAGATAATGTTAAATCAACCAGATAGTCTAATTTTATTCCAAAAATATTTTTGCATTTTGAATTTATGATGTGTATCCAAATTAGTACACATGAAAATTAAATTGGAAGTTATATAATTTGTAAAGAAAAACATTTTTCATTTAAAAAATTTTATATTTACAAATTTGAACTTGTAAGTGTTAAATTAAAAATATTGCATTAAAAAATATAATTACACTTCAGCTCTTTGAGCTTGTTATGCGCTCGTCGGATGACATGTTGTTTTCTTTCTTTACCGATGTAAAAAGTATAAGCATGATGTCAACCAAAATATGGGCATTTGATAGCTTAATGACGTAGATTTCCAAAGATGTTTACCTCAAAAAAATCCGTTGAAATTTGGATTTTTGACAGCAGTTTTAATCGACCACAGTATTTATTTATTTTTTTGTTTTTGATAACTTTTGTAATTATCATGAAGTGATAAAAGAAAAAAAATGGTTTACCAAATGCAAATCAACATTTGCCGTGTGTTATTCACAAACGAGGCCTACAATAAACCTTCAACTTAATGACTCGTAAGTATAAAATTTTAATTTTTTTAGTAATATTTAAATTTTTTTTTAAATTTTTTGAAAAAATTATCTTTTTTATTAATTTTAGTTTGTAGTTAGTAAATTATATATTTATTTATGCTCATATAGAATTCATATCTACCGTAATTTTCTAAAGTTCTACCGTAATTTTCTAAAGTTCTAATCCACTTATTTTATAAAAATAATGATTTTCAAAAAGTTTAATAATTTTATTATTTATAATTATGTTTATATAATATGTTTGTGTTTACAAGTAATGAGTTATAAAACTAATAATCAAATGTATAGAAAGATTGCATACGCAGGCATATAATCAAATTCTGATTCTTGTTTATGTTTTTGTTTATTTTTGTTCATGCTATGGAGTCACTCTGGTTTTGCTATATGTTTCGTAACATTATTTTCAAGTCTATAGTTAACAAATGGACCATATGCAAATAAATTATATCTATGTGATACAATAAATATAATAAGATAGCATCACTTGTGTGCATAAAGAATATAAACATCACTTGTGTGCATAAAGAATATAAACATCATTGGTGTCCATAAAGAATATAAACATCACTGATGTACACAAAAAGATATAAAATGAAGAGATGAAACTCATTTTATCAGTGATATAGACAGTAGCCTACAATTTCTAGTTTTAGATAGACAAGAAGCCAATTGCTATGATGATTTCTGTTGTATCTTTTATTAGAATGAATCTTTTTCTTTATAGATGCCTTTGACATTTGAAACTGTTGGGGTACAAGATAAAAATGAAGAATTCATATCCAACTTCTTTTGGAGATTGTGAAGCTATGGATTATCTCAAGTAAGACATGTTATACATGTTTAGAAAGAATTTTGTGAGAAATACAAAGAAATTATCACTGAAGATGTAACTTGAATTTTAGTTAATGTTAATTTCCAAATTATGAACAAACAATAAAATAATTATTTCGGATGTGAAAATTTCTTTTTTTCCTTATTTTTTATATAGTTATCACTATTTATTTTATGCTTATTGTTTGCCTTAGTTTTTCTAGTTTCTATTAATGTAATTTTTTTTTTGCTCTAACATAATTAAAACTGAAGTTATTGTGAAAATTGTGTCTCAGGTCAGTATTTTAAAAAATTCAATATGGCGTTTTAGACCGAAGGGGTTTTTAATTAAAAAATTAAAATGTATGCAACAGTAATAGCTTCAACCTAATCTAAGATTTAAATTATCTATAAATAATGCTATTAGTTAATCCAGAAAAGAAAAATGTATAGTAAATGCTTTACATTTTCATTAGCATTTCACAATATTGGAAGAATGAGATCAGATCCTAATATATAAGCAAAATTCATCATTAATTGAACTGGAGCCTTTTTTCATAGAGACAAACCAGCCTCTTATTATTTTACAGGATAGGGCAAAAGTTATTTTACTGTAATATTATTCTATCAACCCAATTATATTCCATTAATTATTTATATTACATTAATTATAGTATTTACATCATTACTCAAACATTTATAAATACAATTAAAATGAAAAAAACCTTTATTGTTGGGATATATTAAAACGCTTCATCTTTCGATAATAAAATTTACAGACTGTACAGAAAATGGTTTACAAAGCTTATATTATTAAAATATATTTCTAATTGTAGATAAAATAATGGCTGCTCATTAAAGAACAATAATTAATATCTTTTAAATATATATATTATAATGGTTAACTTATGCATGTTTCAATTATTTACATTTGTTTAATTGATTCAGGCACCTACTGCCATTAAACATCAGGAAATAGATTGACACATATATTTTTATATATATATATACTTAAATAAGCTTTGAAAATAGGTCATCGCAGCCACCTTGCAATCAAGTAGTTGGTTGCAGATCGTTGTGCGTTCGCCTCCCGGCCGATGTTATGACATATGAAAATATATATGTATATTTTCTTTAATATGAAGATGATCACCACACAGACACTATTTGCAATACCTGGCCAGCTACACCTGAAGAAGAGAGTAGAATAATGTCTCTTGAAGCATTGTGCATACATTAATCTGTGTGTGTAATTGGAAAATTTAAATAAAGTTAATTTTTTTTAAAGGCATTCAATACTTAATATATGATGATGGAATACAATAGTAATAGCTACATTTGTCTCCTTCAAAAATAAACTGATGTGCATGAATCATTGTTGAATGAAATCTATTTCTAAAATCAGATTATCGGACACATGTACTACTGCTTGTATTTTGAAAAAAGTCATCTATTTGTAAAATAGATGTAAAACAATTGTCATGCCATGTAAATAAGTTAAGATAATAAACCAATTTAATTATTTTCTCAAATATTGTTTTCTAAAATTTATCTATGATTTGATGTAACCTTATCATTTAGATGTATTGTCTATAACTTTGCCATCCTCTTGTCTATTTTTATGTATTTCTTTTAAAATATCTATAATAGTTTATATTCTGAAGTTTTTTTTCTTCATATTTAATTGCCTACTTCAGCTTTTATTTAGAATATGCAGAATTTTTTTTTCTAGTTATTGTATGAATCACTTTGATCTCTGCTCTTTGTTAATATATAACTCTTGTAGAATTCTTGGATAGTTTTTCAAAATAACTTTTCTTCTCATGCCAAGATGAAGTTTTATAAGTTTTTATGGTATAATTAATGCTTTACTATTAATTTTTATTTGGTCATTCATTTTAAATTATTTTCATATTTTATTTTTTCTGTATATATTCTGCTATTTAGATATAAATATAGGGCATTTGAACGCAGACTTTCAAGCACTCACCAACTATCCACACTATCTCATACAACTGATGCACATGATCATGCACATGCAGAAAAGATCAATAATCACCAATATTCATATTTCATGCTAAACCAGCACTCATCAGTTGGTCCAGATTATCATCTCCCATACATATTTATAATCAGTGCTCAGTTTATATTAAGATAGCAAATCTTCACACTTTAATGGACAGGCTTCAATCCACTGCAACTTCCAACTTTTTTCAATGATATGGATGGCCGAAAAGTTGCAGGTTGAAGTGGATTGAAGCCTGTCCATTAAAGTGTGAAGATTTGCTATCTTACTATAAACTGAGCACTGATTATATATATGTGTGTGAGAGATGGTAATCTGGACCAATCAATTGATGAGTGCTGGTTTAGCATGAAATACATATATTGGTGATTATTTATCTTTTCTGCATGTGTATAGTCATGTGTATCAGTTGTATGAGATAGTGTGGATAGTTGGTGGGTGCTTGGATGTCTGAGTACAAATTCTCTATATTTACAATTAAGCTCCAGGTTTGTGAAGAGTGCCTGGTTTTCAAATATTTATATATATATTCATTTTTTCTACATGCATAGCAATTTTTAGAAAAATATATGTTACATTATTGGGTTTGAAACATTTTTGTTTATTTTAATAATTCATTCTGTCATTATGTTCAACATCTGCTTTGAGTACGAATAATTAATGGACAATAGATGGTAATGCAATCAAACTCTAGATTTTTTTCTGGCTATTGGTCATTGGATCACATTTATCTATATCTAGAATCTATTTCTTTTATGTTATTAAAGCACTAATGGCTTGAAAGTTTGATGACCTAATATTTTTATTTCAAGCTAACTTTTCTTTTATATTTAGTCTATCTTAATCCAGTAATTATATGTGTATATGACATAATAACATGGTAAGTGTATGCACTTTTGAAACTTTGTTTAAAAGGTGGTATATACTAAATAAAACATCATATGATTCTCCCATATTCTTAGATTACATATAATATTTATATTAATCACCTTAACCACTTTATTTTTCTCAAAAGCCATTAATATTAGCATGAGTAATCAATGGACACCAAATAATAAAACAAAACAAATCTCCAGATTAGTTTCTGGTTATTATCCTTTGTCAATGAGGAGTATTCGATTGTACATATCCACCTGGTGGCCTTTTTTTTATTTTTTAAAACTCTCAAGTTAATAATTTGAAAGTTTAATATCCTAGGGATTTAAACCCAAGCAAATTTATTTGTTGTTGTGCTTGTAATAAATACAGATTCATGCGAGTATGGTTGAATAGTTATTTCATATATATACAATACAATATTTATAAATCTATACAAGACTGTTTATATATATATATATATATATAGTAACGGGATGGGGGAAAGGGTGGTCATCCCTGGGATGATAGCAAGTCATTATGGAACCCCAGTTCAACAAGATATTTCAAATAATGAAATTTAATATAAAATATAAAGTAATGAGTAATATCAAAAAATATATAATAAAAAATATATAAGAAATGTTATATTCAAGAGAGCATGAGATCAAGAGATCTCTGTGAGAGATCAGCCCAGTTAACTCCTTCGAGCAATCATGATTAACTATACATCAACCAGTATTATCAATATAAAAGTAAAAATCAGTATAAGTAAGTATCTATTCATCATCAAAATAGATCACCAGAAAAATATATCAACAGACAATCTGCTGACTGGATTTGAAATGGGTCTACTGTAGACCAGGCCAACTATTTAGCCTTTACCAGCTTGGAGCAATTATTTAAACATAATTTGGGTGCAGCAACTCAAGTTCTCATTTATCACAATACACAACTATAAAAACATAATGCTGGGATATTATTATGCTGATCATCATCAATGCTCTGACCACTTAATACCATTAATGCACTGGCCAACTATAAACTTGATTTCCAATAAAACTAAACTAAAACAAAATATAATGCATGGGCTTTAAAGAATATACTCTTACTCCCAACCAGGATATATCAATCACAAATAATCATCATCATCTGGATGCCCATAAGCACTAATATACATCCCCATTCATATATTCAGCAGTTATACTCAAATCTAGCTCAGAGAACATAAGCTCTATAATTGTTATGGTGACCAAGAGATGATGCAATATATTTTTAACAATTGAATACAAGTTTATTAATAATAAAAAAATGAATTGAAATTAAGGTTTTTAGAATATGGCTATACATATAAACTAAACCTTCTGACTTTGATTAATATACAATAAAAAAATTATCACATTTGTTATTTACCAAATTACTATACACAACTCAAGTTATTACATGAGTTTACATAAAATGCATATATATATACCACACAGATGTGTTATAATTAAGAAATGAATACATTTCAATTCACATTTAATAAATAAAAAAATGATTAAAATTTACATATATGTCCTATTTGACACTCAATGATATATATATGCACACATACATGTGGGCATGTAATTTCTGAACATATTTAAATGGTCCTACAATAATACATAATTAAAAATTTTAAACTTATATTTTTAATAATACAAATACCTATGCTAGGTTTACTTAAACACATAGAATTGCACAAATTATTAACATAACAAATTTAATTTTGTCAAAACAATAAATGACATTAATTTTTATAATTACTAATTCCATTTTGAATATACATAAAATTACATATATGCATGTATATCAATAAAAAAAATCAGTTTATCAAACTCTACCTCCGCTTTTTTTTTTTAAAAAAAAAAAGTATAACCAATTTTTGACAGATTAGAAAAGTTCTTTTTTTAATCAGGTTACTCTTCATTAATTATAATGCTTTTAGAATCACCTTTAAATTGATTTAAAAACAATTTTTTTTTGGTCAATGAATTCAATTATTTCATTCAGTCAAAATTTTACTTGCATTATTTTTTAAAAAAAAATAGATTTTAAGATAGTATTCTTCTATATATGTAGGATCATCATAGGTCACTCTTAACTATAATGTTATTCTTAGAATTTAAAATATACATTTCAAAATCGTTGTTTTTTCAATAAATGATTTTAAACAAAATCATTATATATTATATATCTCACTTAGAGAATGTCATTTCAAAAAATGAATTATGTAAAACAATTCATGTTATATATATATATATTTTAACGATCAGGGGAAAAGGAGACTTCACGTAATCTGCACTACAGGGCGCCACTAGGCATTTGAACCTAGAAAATTTATATAGTAGGCAGGTACGTTAAGTTTAAAAAAATTTTTTTTTCTTTTAATTTATATATTTGGATTCTGATCATTTGCCCAAGGTCACTAGCTCATAGAGTAGCAGAGATTTTAAACATTTATAAGTTTCAATAGATTTCTATTCTCAAAGTATATATTAAATATTTAGAACAATAAAATAAAAGAAGCCACTGCCAGTAATTAACACACAAATAGATTTTTATTAATGCACATTTAAAATTGAGGAATAAATTTATTTTTAGATTTTAACATTAATATTTTTTTTTAAATTTAAATTACTATTTTAAATAGATCACACAGATGGATATTTAAATTATATTTTACTTTAGCATGTCGAGCATAGATAGTCTACATAGATTTTTTTTTTTTTCACTTAAAAACTTATCAAAACATTCATTCAATCTCAGACTAAAAGTTCGTAGTCAACCCCAATGCCTGCTTCCAGATATATAGTCGCAATCAATGCAATATGAAGATGCTAGCATAAAACCACGCAGACAGGAATGGGCATCTGACAACGTGATATTATTTGAAGGAAATGATCCGTGTCTAGAACAGGAAAGTGCATCTGTCAGACTAAGGAATCATATATATATATATATTTTAAAGAGTGCTACGTATGGGGGGAGAGCGGTCTTTCTGCCGACTTATAAATCCCTGTCCATAGAGCTAGAAGGGGTTAATGGTGCAGGAAATACATCTGCAACCATTGCAATGGTATGACTGCCTCTTTGGGGTTATGCATTCAGGTGGGCACGTTGCCCTGTATGCTATACACACTTCACATTACATTAATATAAACGTCTATATATCTCTCCACTAGCACTGACACAACCACGAAACAAATAGCCTGAAATTAAAATCCCTTAAATTAAACATAAACGAATTTAAACATAGTTATTAATCTTTATCCATGCAGCTATCTACACCCAACTTTAAATTTAATACATTTTAGTTAAAACATAATACACACACACAAAAAAATAAAATGGAAATGATTGCTTAAACATCTACACAAAAAAATATCAATAATTGAATTTGCATTCTTTAAGTCAGATAAGAGTTCTTATTTTCAGTTATTAATTACTTGCAATTTTAGGAAAGTTCTTATTAGATAGACACAATAGTTCATACTTTACGGATTTAATAGATTGAGAAGTCCATCTTCGTGATCACTTTCATAGATTTTGTCCTTCTTTGAAATGAAACTGCGACTTGCCATGCATTTGGTCAGGAACTGTCATCCAGAGGCCTCAGCTGGTTTGTCTGGAAAATTAAATTTATTGCAGACTTCCACATCGTGAAAATCTGCAATATAGCTAGTTATAACGATCTATTCATAGTCAGCTCTAAGATAACAATTATAATAATAATTTGGCTTTTATATTTTTATTAGTCTCTTATCATTAGATCTTGAGATTCAACGAGCAAGACGTCACTAATCCATTCGTGTTTCAGTTATGGTCCGTGCTGTCATTTTCGTATTTGCATTGGTCATTTAATTCCTTTGTATTCTCTTATCTGACCATTTAATTTATTTTACATGCCTCACGAGGTAGTTTGCTTTTGAACAATCATTTAATTAATAAGACAATCATTTCCATTTTCTAAGACTATAGAAATCAACATTATTTCTATTTTTAAAATATCAATCTTTATATCTTTACTTTTTTACAAAAAAAATTACTTTCAAATATTTTTATTTTTTAAAAGTTTTTAAAGTTGTCCATCATGCGATCTATATATATTAAACAACTTTTAATTTTCAGTTTTTTAAGTTTTTTTCTTTTTAATAAATCAAATTTTATTTACGATCTTTTTATTTTCATTTTAAAATAATGTAACGGCATATATTCCGTTACAATATATATATGCAATGCAAGGCATTTGTCTATGGTTTCTTGGACATAAACATAGCAGCATACATCTACCAATTTTTTGACAATATGATAAGTATCATCATCAGGAAATTATAGTCCAGGTGATTGTCAGCATCAGGAAAGATATAATCACTTGTGTTGGCATTCAATCAGTTTCATACTGTCTAGGATTTGATGAGCTTCAGGCCAGAAAACTTTTTTGTATTTGATAGATTTCAGCAACACACCTCTGTATCTATGAATTTCAACACAAAGAAGTGGGTCATTTTCCTCCATATGAATTCAAACTCCACCATTAAACTATAGAGCAGCTGCTTTCTTGCATTCTTACATGTTCATGCAGTTTTCTGTATAACTCTGCTAGTCATCTCTGCAGCTAGCTTTACTGTTTCCACTCTCTACTACAGTTACCAACAAACTGCAGCTAACTACTTCACAAAATATTTTAACCACCTTTGCAGCTAGCTATTAGCCAACTGCTTTTCAAAAGTATTAAAACCAAACAACTGATATTTTTATGTCCTTTTTACAAGTCATTGGAAGTGATAAAAACACTTTAATTGACAACAGTTTTTTCTGACTAATCGTTATTTTGATTAAAATCAATTTTAATCTTTTCAAATCACTTTTACTTACAAGCTACTTTTAGATTTCTACTAAAGTGTAATCTACATGTTTTTACTTAGATAGAGAATTGTGCACAAGCATTAATTAAAAGATTTTTTAAAAATAAATCATGTTTGTTTTTAACTTCAAAATCTGACAAATCAGAATGCAATAAAAATATCTATTAGATCTTTTTATTTATTTCATAATGAAATTTTATTTTAAATCCAAAATTATTTAATTCTTTTACTATGATTATTTTATTTCAGGAAAGTAGAAAATATTTACTAAAATTTTTGTCTGTGTTTATTTCTACTTTTTCTCTCTCTCTATATATATATATATGTGTGTGTGTGTGTGCACAATTATGTTGCTGTGTGGCATGCATTCCAACTGATTACAATATATATATATGCTATTTATAGATTGTATACACTAATGTTTGCTATACTATATGCCTGATATATTGGCTTAGAACAGCATTTAGTTGGCATGCAACTATTACTATAAGGGATTTCAGATACCTTTTTAGGTTTACCTATCTGCCTTGTGTGTAGGTGCTGCAACACTTCCAGCTATCCTGTGACAGCTTACCTCATGTCTGGTTTATATTCTAGCAATTAATCAGTTCTAGCATGAACTTGACTCACTGTTTTAGACATATAGTGGACAACATGCATACTACCATTCAGTTCTGATAGTAATTTGTTGTTGTCTGACTTTATCTCCAACTGGATTGCCTATTTATAACCAGATCTCCATCCATAATGGGAGCAATTGGATTCACTGAGTATCCACATCTGTGGCCTGTTCCTGCCATTGGATATATATTATCTATTTGTATATCTATTGGTCTTTGGTAATAAATGCTTAATCCAATCAGAATAAGATGGAAACTGGGTTAATCTTTAACTTACCTTCAACTAATATGAAAGTAAGTTGTATTTGTATAACAATATGAAAACATTCTATTATTTTGATGAAGTATGATAGTGTTTAGGATCAACATATAATTGAAGTCATTAGAATATGGACTTGATAACCTGGTACATCACAACAATTAATAAGTCTCTAATATTATTTAGATGATTGAGTTCCAAACAAATTTTGAAACTTCAGCAATAAGTAACTACATACCCTCACATATACAAAGATTTCTAAAATTGTAATCATATGTATATAGAGATCATTTTTGATTTTACACATATAACATTAATAATTCTTATTTGTTCATTACCCAGCATGCAAAGTCTCTCAATTGTTTGTGTAGAAGAAGATGAAAGAGATGCAAATATCTCATATTCTGTTGTGCTTAAACAGAAGATATGTATTTATTTTATGCATCTTTTTATAAAAATATAAATTTTGTGTTGTAAAATTTTGCAAATAATTTTTCAGAATTTTCCAGGCAACAGTCGGTCAAAATAGTTTGTCTTTCAAAAGACTACTTTTTACTCATTTGTCTTGTAAGAATAAAAATTAACACAATACTCAGTCAGTAATGAAATCTCTACAGGATTTTAGCAGTTAGTGATAAAATCTATATTGGATTTTCAGTTAAGTTTTGATTTAACTCACGTTTAAATTTAAAAAGAGAACTACAAATAATTGATCATGAAAAGACAATTGCAAGAGTTGTTATAAATATCTATTGTATTGAGATATTGAAAATTGTGAATATGGAACAACTTATGACAATATATCTATATATTTGGGAGTAATAAAAAAATAGAAGTGTTGTTTGATTTAATATTAAGAAAGATAAAAAGGATAGCCATTAGGGAAAAAAGTTTGTAAAAAAAAAATTTATTAATTTACTTAAAAAAAGTTATTCCATAAATAGAATAAATAATATGCAATCTATTCTACTGAATAGAAATTTTTCATTTCAATTGTCTCAGGATAAAAAAAAAAAAGAGGTAAAAATCCCTGATTTAAATACTAATGTGAGATCAGTTGAAAAACATGAGATGCACAAAAACCTGTTCGTTAGTATCAACTTAACCAACATATGCTATATTCGCATAAACCTATATTTAAATGAGCCATCAAATTTTCAATATCATTGGTAAAATCTTATCCCCCCCCCCCATTCAGTTATTTAAGCGAATTGGCTAAGCCGGACCCGAATTCAAGATTCGAGAATTCCGCCTATTATCAGTATATCTTATAGTTGTGAAGTGTTATCTGAAGCATAATTTCAATGTTGTAATATAAAAGCAAAATTGTCTTGGACTCTGAGACATACGTAGACAGTGGTAATTATTGAAATATTTGTACTAAAAACGAAGTAGTTTTAGTACGTAATATGAAATTTTGACTAAGCAAGTATGTGACAATGAATTATTCAATCAGCTTTGTGCAGAAGAAATTTGCTTATTTAAAATTTAAAATATTTATATAGTATTTTAAGAAAGACTTAATAAGTTGATAGCAAATCTTTAGAGATTCTTTAAAAAAAAATTGAAAAAGAAAAAACTAAAAAATAAATATACAATACTTAGACTTATCATCATAAATTAAGTAAACACAAGTAAAAAATGTATTGGATATAATCCAATTTTCAATCATGGCATCATATAATTGAAAAAATAAAATATAGAAGTTTGTATATATGTGTAAAAATAAATACAATATTAAATGTATATGTAACTATGAAGCATAATACTGTACAGAAAAAAAAAAAAAACATTTTTATTATATATAATTAAATGGTTTTATTGCTTTGGAGTTTGTAAAAGTTTGAGAACAAAAATGACAGATTGAGTAAAGCTTATGAACTTTGAACCCGAGAGTCTGCTATTTAATCACTGTACTAAAGTGTGCAGGTCATGTTTATTAACTAAAACATGTATTAAAAATAATTATTAAAAAGACACACTTTTATGAAATAATGTTTGAGAAAACATTTGAATCTGTTGTATACAATGTGCTGATTGTTTTACAATTATTTTTTTTTAATTAATGGCTTTTCCAAAGTATACTACAAGCACAATGAGGATTGACAATTCCTCAACAAGCTTTGTGATAAATGGTTTCATGCTCTGGCACTCCTCAGAGAGATGCTAGGTAGGTTCAGACACTAGATCTAAAAACACCAACCCAAAGCCAGCATTTAACTAAGATTTATCTATTGAATGGAAAATCTGAAATTTTCAGACACCTACATGTCTTCAAACCCAGCTATCCAACTCATGTAGGTGTCTGAAAATTTCAGATTTTCCACTCAATAGATAACTTTTACTTAAATGCTGGTTGGTGTTTTTAGATCTAGTGTCTGAACCTACCCTAGCATCTCTCTGAGGACTGCCAGAGCATGAAACCATGGTCAGAGGTTTGGGGGGGGTCTTGACAGAGATATTTTAAATGCTTTCTCTAGCTAAGCATTTATCACAAAGCCTGTTGAGGAATTGGCAATCCTTATTGTTTATAACTTACAAGCTTAAGAGTATAGGGTCATGTGATCTATGACTTATTTTGACTATTTATACTACAAGCAGCACTACATTTATCTAACAGTCTAGTTTTAATAGCTGATCTGTAACTGATCTCTGGATTAACAGTAAATAAAGCATCTGATTGTACCATCTGACTAAATGCTTATTTAATTAAATACACATTAACCAGAGAATGTTCTAAGTAGGTATGTATATTGATTAAAATATATAATAATTTATGTTAATGTTTTTTTTTAAAAGTTATGCTCATTTGGTAACTAATAACAATTAAAATAATCTTGCGTTGGTGGTCAAGAGGTCAGCGCGACTGCCTTGCACTTGCAGGCAGTTGTCCGGATTGCGGGTTCGCGTCCCGGCTGATGCTATGACACTTAAAAAATAATAATAATAACAATTAAAATATATTTAATTGATAGGATGGACATAACATTTACTATTAAAAATATTTTTAATATTTCACAGAATATAATAAAAGTAAGCAGAATTAATGTTCTTTGTTTTATTTCAATGTGTTCCAGTTATTTCTGAATAAAATCAACCAGTTATATAGAACTATATTTAGAAATAATTTATTCTATCATCACTTGGAAAAAATTTACAAATAATTTGTCAATTTGAGTGATAGATGGAATAGCTTGACTTAATTGTTTCTAAATAAAGAAGTTTCAAATGTGTTAAAGTAGTTATTATTATTATTATTATTATTATTATTATTATTATTATTATTATTATTATTATTATTATTATTATTATTATTATTATTATTATTATTATTATTATTATTATTATTATTATTATTATTATTATTATTATTATTATTATTATTATTATTATTATTATTATTATTATTATTATTATTATTATTGTTGTTGTTGTTGTTGTCTCAAAGTTGATTTTTTTATTTTTATTTTGCAGGATTTACATTTTCATTTCCAATGACACAAAAAAGCTTAACATCTGGTATTCTTAAAGTTTGGACAAAACATTTTAAATGTCCAGGAGTGGTTGGAGAAGATGCTGTAAAAATGTTAAAAAATGCCTTAGATAAAAGACCGGTTAGTTTTTTTTTTTCAATGTGCAATATTATTACATGACTCAAGCTTTTACTGTGCTTTTCAAGAACAAACTCTGTTTATTCCATACTAGGTGCACTAAATCCAGATCCAAGCTTTTGTTGATGAAGATCATAAATCAGGCACTGGATATGGATTTATTACACATCACTGTGAGGCTCTCTTGCTAATTTAAACTTATAATAGATGTCAGCACTGGAGCAGCATATACAAAGTTTGTTCCTGTAAACAAAAATTTGTGATATTGTATCATAAAAATGGATGAAAAGCGTTGGTGGTTAGCACAGCTGCCATACAAGCAGTTGTCCCGGGTTTGCTTCCCAGCTGATGCTTTGACGCATGAAAAAAAACAAGGATGTAAGATAATTTGGTACTGTTCAGTGTGCTGTACTATGCCACTAGGTGACACTGCAGTACCCATCAAGAACCATACAGTTGATTAATTTTTAATAGAAGACAAATTACGGATGTGCATTCATTTATTTTTCTTCGATTATTTGTGAATTAATATAGAAATAATTAAAAAAATTGTCAGTACTGAGTGGTCATTGCAAACTTCTATTAATGATGATCAAATGTGATTGTTGTTTGTAAAGTTCTGTTGCCTAGTTGCTCAAACTAAAACTCCAGGCAGAGAACACAATATTCAATATCAAACTATTTAAGTAATTAATACAAGTATTAATTAATGTTATTAAATAATAAAAAAATTATAAAGTGCAAGAGTATTTATCCTACTATAATGATATTTGTTAATAAAGATTTTACAAAATAAAACTCTAAATGTGCTGATGCCTAAAGTAGAATATGCAATTTTAAATATAAAAACTTAGATGGTTTTACTGTTGAAAATTTAAAACTGTTGGTGAAGCCTTGATGAAGGTAGTGTCACTTTTATTTTTAAGATATTTAAAAGTAAATAATTTATAGAGTGCACAGAAAGCTTATGTAAATAGTCTGAACAGGCCCTAACCTGTATTCAAAATTTGCAATAATCAAGCATATTTAAAAGAAATTGTTTTTTACAAATGGAAAAATTAGCTTCTGTTATTATTGTCATTTCTATTTCTTATTATTTTTATTGCATGGGACACATTTTTTTCTTTTACCATAGCTGTGCCACTTACTGTATACTGTAGTAATTAACAGATGCAGATGATAATTGCTATCCTATTGAATATCCCCAGATTAGTTTTAAGATTATAGCAGGGATTTATTAAGCATTATTATTTGCTTTTGTGAATTACTAACGCTTACAGAAAAAGACATAGCTGTGGCGAAAGAAAAAAGTATACTGCTGAAACAACATTGAGTAAGCTAAAATCATGTGATAGAGTCATGTGATGTTTTATTCTTGTTTCTGTTATTCTTTTTCTTATTATTGTAATATATAAAAAAAGTGATATAAAGTATAGAAATTATTAATTTTTAATCTTGTTGCCAACTTTTTATAAACTTTTGTTTAAAAATTTACATATAAAATTATAAATAAAATCGAAGTTTGTTGAGTGGAATTTGGAATTAGAAGTAGAATTTATCAATGTGTCTTTACCAAACTACAATATATGTTTTTATACTTTAGAAAGTTATATAAGCATGAAATAAATCAGTAAAGAATAAATGGAGATGTACCCAGATATCCATGATTTGTTAGTGGTTATTTAATCTTCTGGCTGTAGGTATTAATTTGATATAAAATGTTCATTGGTTTATTCAATGATTGCATAGATTAATTAGAAGTGAAAGTCAAGTAATACATAATGATCACATTATCATATTACTAGTTGCAAATCCATTTTTGAAATGTAATTCTAAATATATATATATATTACTTAAGCCATCCAAATAATGTAAACAAATAGAGTAAATTATCTTCATTCAACTATGAATTAAAAGCATCTGAATGTGAACAAAAGATCAAGAATAGAATGAATCTGCCTATACTTGGAGGTCTGATGCTTATTAGCATATCTTTGGCAATATAGTTTAATAAATATTAAATGCCATAATCCATCTGGCTTATATATTAATTTTACTCTGAATTACCAACAACATTAACAAGGATATGCTTATAAACATTCAGAATTCCAAGAATAGATGAATTCATTCTATTTTTGATCCTTTGTTTACCATTTCGAGTGCTTTTAATTCATAGTCTGAAGAAAGGTGATTTACTTCCTTTGTTTACATATATATACAGATGAACAAACATTTACAAATTTGAATTACAAATATAAACAAAGGGGAAAAATCAATATATATATGTAAACAAAGGGATCTATGTACACTTATATAAAGAGAATCAGATGACTTTCTAAAATTTTGCATGGAATATCAATATCAAAAGTAATAATTTTTTTGAGAAGTTGTGAAAAAAAAAACCACATGTTTAAATCAGGAAAAAAAAGTGGCATTATGAAAATTTTTGCATTTTTATGCAAATTATTAGTATTATTTTGTGATTGAATACACTTATTTTCTCTCACACTGGTGAATCATTAATGACTGATCACTGGCCCTTCAGCTACATCACCAAGTTAAACAAAAATAAAACAAAAAAAATGTTTTACATAAGTATACTACACAATAGTATTTATATATATTTAAATGAGTCAACTGAGGTATAACATTTATTGTGTAGGAATATGAAATTCTTTTGATTACATGAATAATTTTATGAGTATTAGATATTGTTAAAGAATTAATATTACCTAAATAAAGAGGAAATAAATTCTAATTAACATCAATAAATAATTGTCTTATGGATAAATAAATACTTATATGATTAATTACTGTAGAAATCAATGAGAATCAACCCAGAAAATATTAGCCGTTGGGTCTGCCGTTCTCCCACTATACTAAACAGCACATGACATAAATAACTGTATTTTTTAGAAAAAATGCATTTTAAGAAAGTGTTCATGACAACAGTCATGATGGTAATAATAATAATAATAATAATAATAATAATAATAATAATAATAATAATAATAATAATAATAATAATAATAATAATAATAATTTAATCATGCATTTGAGGGAGGGAAAAAATTCTAAAATTGAAATATATATATATATTTAAAATCACATGATCACCATTCTTTATGCTTACACAAGCTGTTTACACAGAGGCAAAACTCTCCATACAATAGCACTACTCAGTGCAAGCCAGAGTAATAATGGATGTAGGAAGGTTTGTGCATAAATCCCTTTCTAGTGCATACTCACCAACATCCCTAGACTAGTTTCTAGCTTGTTGCTTTCATCAGTGAGGAGTCTTGCATCTGAGAGCACTGCACCTAGATCTTAGGATATTAGATAATTAGGCATTAGATAGGAATTTATGCACAAATCTTCCTGCATCCATTGATTACTCTGGTTTGCACTGAGTGGCACTACTGTATGGAGAGTTTTGCCTTTGGGTATATTTAAAATCATGAATTTTAGTTCAATTAAATTCTTTTTAAACTCCTGATGCTGATACTTGGAAAACCATTTAACAAAACTTAATGGAATATATATATATATATCAGATATCAATTATGATTCTCCAAGAGTGTAGGTTTTTTTTTTTTACTTGACAATATAAACATGATATTAACTCAAGATACTGACATATAATGAAATTAATGTAATTTTGCATAGTAATAAGCCCAGAAGTTTGTTCCCTTGTAGAAGTATAGGCCTAGGGGTGAAGGAGCCTAAGATTTGATTCCAATTTTTAATCTTTGCACACTTGCCTTTTAAGAATATTTCTTAAAACTTTGAATAATCAGGTATTTGTTATTTTTGTAAGGATCTAATCTGATAATGTACAATTATTTACTCTGAAGAAAAATTTCAGACATCTAGTAATTGCCATATATTAAAAAGAGATGTCTTGAATTATGTTGATGAATGTAGACGGATGTGTGATAGTGTTAATCTAAATCGGTTACACAAAAATAATACCACAATAAGGTCAAACAACTTTATCATTACCTAAGAAGACTTAATATTGTATCTCACTTTTAAGACTGTTTTAATTTTATTTTTAAAATATTAAATATAAATCAAAGAGTATTCAAATTTTCACTTTCGATATTTATTTAACCGAAATCTCATATTGCACCCTACAGATTACGAGTGGTATGATTCAGACCGTAATCGTTTTTTTTTTTTTTTTCAAATGTTCAAAACGTTGATATATATACATTAACAGGATATATTAAATAAAAAAAGCTAAATTCGTAAAATTTTATACGAATATTGCGATTAATTAGTCATTAGTTGTTATATCTAACTCTCTTGTGGTAACTAGAATTAATATATATATATATATATTTAGCTTTATATATATTTAATGTATTAATATTATAGTTAATTGTTACTCTTATATAATTAAATTAATTTGATTCTAAATTATCAAAACCTGAAGATTTATTTCTTCGACATAATGGCCCCTCTGTATCGACAATATCTGATTCCAAGCCATAATTAACGAGTAAATCATATCCGTAACGTGTTTTTAATATATATCTACATAAATAGATTTAAGTGCATATACATATATAAATGTTGAAAAGGCCTGCATAGCTTGGTATTGGGATTGAGTGGCAAACTGGTGATTTTGATTTAAGGATTAGGTCCAGTCTGTCATTTCTGGTATTTCAACTTATGAAATCTCAGGCAACAATTTTTTTCAGTTATTCTTTTATTTATAGACAGTAAACAAAAAAATTAAAATTTAGAAAATTATCACATGACTCCATATACTGACTGAATCAGACTGGACAGGACTGGGATTTATCAAAAACTATTATCTGTCCTCTATGTTACAGTTCCTAATAATGGGACGTTGACCACCTTAAAGAGATTTTTAAAGATCTGGTCATGAAATAGTCTATTCTTCTGATGTTTAGGCATGATCACTGGTAAAAGATTGATGCAGTAATATTAAGAATTTTTATCTTAAATAAAAAAAAATATTTTTTTTTCAAATCCATACTATGAGACAGATAGAAAAATGTGAAATTCTGTTGAATAATTTTTGTAATAATAGTGCCCCTGTGTGGTTTGGCATAATTGGCAGAATGTCCGACTTGGGAATGAGAGATCCCAGGGTCTGTTCTGGTTCTCAAACTTTTTATGAACTCCCAAGAATAATTTAAAAATGAAGCAAATGGTAAAAGAATTTAAAATTCAAAAGAATTAGATAAAAGTATAGAATTAATCAAGGAACAATTTTCTTTTTACTAAAAGTATGTTATTTTGTAATATATAATTATTTTACAAATATATGCTGAATTTCAGGTGCAAAACTTTTTGCTATAAATATCTTAATTGGAATTAATTACTTTTTTTCTCTATATAATGCAAATATTTAGAACAATGTATTAGCTTGTTATTTATTGTTTTTATTTTTTAGGATATTCAAATAGAAATTGTTGCTGTACTAAATGACACAACTGGCACCCTTATGGCGGGAGCATTTAAAGATCCCAACTGCTCAATTGGCCTGATTTTAGGTAATATATAGAAAAAAATAGTTTGAAGTTATGATTTTATGTCATAATTTTAGAAAAATCTTTAATAATGACGAAAATAGAATGTAATATCAAAATCTTTTTCTCATTCATCGTTCACATTAAGCGACTATGTTGACGATTACATATAATTTGATCTGAGATGTCTTTTTTTTTTAATGAAATCTATAAAATGATGTCACGTTCAAATCCCCAGGCTAGTTTCTGAATATTGATTTTTATTGACATAGAGAATTATATTTTGAGCTACAATGTTTATAAAAATAAATAATTAAATGATTTATTTTTTAGTAACTCATATGGAACATTGAATACTGGAAATAATAGAGCTGAGCCATGATTATGGACTTGAGCTTTCTATCATTGCACTAAGTTGAGCAAGATTTTACATATTTATTTTTTATTTTTGTGACACCTGGAAGATGCCACATTCAAACCTCTGTAGTAGATTCAGAATATTGGCCTTTATCATTAAGAAAAATTGTATTCTAAGCTGAATTGTTTAAAATAAATAAATAGAATAATTAATTAGTTTATTGCTTAAGGGTTCATGTGAAGTTCCAAATGCTGAAAGTGACAGAGCTTGACCACAATCCATGAATTTTGAACTCACATCTAACATTAAACCATTTTCCATTAATGACCCCCCTCCTCTTCGGGGCCTTCCATTCCAATGAAAGATATAACTTAATTTTTGATTGTCTTCTCATTTTTTTTTATTGCAATATTTGAGGACAGTTATTTGTTTTTTAGTTTGATAAGTTGTTACATAAATTTTCCTCTTTCTCTGTCTTTGACTTTTTTAAAAATAAAGAAAATCAGAAAAAAATGGTTGACCTGTGTTACAAGATAATCGTGATGCAAAAAAATAGAAAAAAATTGGAAATGTCAAAAATAGAAGTTCTTTTCAAATAATAGCTTATTTATGACTAAAATTGTAAAAAAAAAAAAAAAAAAAAGTATTAAGTTGTTAGCTGTTTAGGAGGGCATGTGACATTTGATCACTGGAAGTGACAAGTTGAGCTTCAATTTAGAAAATTATTGTCTCCCGTCTGTCATTCTTTTGCCACGCTAAACAATATTTGAAAATTATGTTAAATGTGTACTTTTTTAAAACACTATAACTATACATTTAACATTGCATTTCTTTAGAATGCATTTGAGATAATATTTATTATGTAAACAGAGTCCAACTTTCCCAAATAAATCATGTTAAATTTACCTTAAAATATCCTTTTAGGAAGTCGTGTATTATCCATTCATTTCGAATCTCCGATGGTAATTTGATTTTACAATAGTGTCCTCCGTAGTATCATATTCAGTAAGGTGAAGAACATTCTGATTGGTTAATCTTATTATTATATTTTTAAAATTGTAGTGTCCTTAAATAAATCTTTTTTATTACATTTACATTGTGCCAATAAAGTTTCCAAGTCTTATTTCTATATTCAGCTAATTAGTTGCAGGTACTTATTTCCCTGTGATAAAATAACTATCTTTTAATTTGTGAAAAGAAACACAAAACATTGAACTTTGTGTTACATCTCAACATTTAAAACCATTTTTCTATATAAAAAGCTGCAAAGTTATTGGCTTACATTCTCAAGTTGATAATAATCCAAGCTAAAAGTTGCTAAACATTTGGCTTTCATCACTACTGGTAAAGAACTTGAATTTTTTGAACATTGATTACTAAAGCATTTGTATATTGCATTTTTAACATTAATTAGATTGTTTTTTAAACTAGAAAAAATACTGCAGTCCAAGTTGAGAATCCGAGAATATAAAGTTTTTGTTTTCAATTTTAATTGATTTAAGTTAGAAAATTCAACTATCTAACCAGTGTTGCATTTTGATTCCTGCTTCATTCATATAAATAAGTCCAAATATCATAATCATAAAAATTGAAAACAACATTGGAGGATTAGCACCAGTTTTATTTCAAATGCCTCAAAAATACTTTCTCTCATTCCATCATGTTAAAATTGTAAAATACAAATAAACTTTGGTGTCCTATTAACTGAATCAAATGCTTTAACCAAATTAATAAAAACAATATAAAAATCACTCCTTTATTCTCAACCCTTTTTTTGCATTTGCATAGCAACAATAACCATATCTCTAGGGCTTCTTGATTCTCTACAATCACATTAAGTCTCTGTAACTATTCATTTATGAATGGAAGCAATCTATTCAACAAAATCTTTGAAAATATCTTTTCTGTAGTGGGCTGTAATGATATTCCATTTTAATTACTGCAATCTTGGTTATTATATATATATATTGTAATATATATATATATAAATATATATATATATATATATATATATATATATATATTTACACCTTAATTAAACACTTCACATTACAATCTATAAAATAAAATTTATTCTTTCTTCTATTCCCTTTATTTTTTAAAAATTGGAACAATGGATATATTTTCAATATTTTTTTAGCTAATATATTTGTATTATATTTTAAAACTTTTCCATTTTTAAGGTTTAAAAATGGCTGTTTTAATTTCACTAAGCCGAATGTTTTTTAATGAAAAAAAAAATTAACTTAAGGAAATGAATTATTAAAATTTTTGGAGGTTAAATTATTTTATTGTTGTTACTATTTCCCATTATTATATTTATTCAGCTTAGGATTGGAATACTCCAATTATATTAATTTAAAAGAAGGTAAAGTCACCTTAATCAAACAAATGAAAGGACAAATTTTTGTAAGATCAACTACTGTGCAAGTGTATTCTTTCAAAGGGCATTCTGCTTCAGGTGGAGTCGGTATTCTTCTCAACAAGTCAACACCACCAAACAGTTTTAGCATTCTATTCCTAGATGCCAATATTATTGTCATAGAAATAGACTATTGGGGTTATCCGATCATCATAGCTTATATATATACAGCCAAAGACATCTCTCAATATCTAAAAATAATCCATATCCTAAATGCCATCAACGCTAACAGAGCCTCCCCTACTATTCTTCTGGGAGACTTTAACACCACATACAATGACTTCAACAAGAGATTTTTACATCTAATAAATCACAGATTAATATGTGGAGAGGGTTTCTTCCCTCTTGAAGCCTACTCTTTCTATACTAAAACTAAAAAGTTCCTGATTGATTTGGTTTTCTATACCCCAGACCTCCATTTTAACCTTGATGCAGTCTTGGCCCCTGTTGCTTTCTCTGATCATATGGCTCTAATCTTACAACTTACACCTATTTCAATCCCTACACCTATTGATGGTCCTGGTAAAACCATGCGCATGATCACCCAATCAAATATAACCGAAGCGATAGTGTCTGAGGCATACATCCTTTTCCAGAAAATAAACATTCTTTCCCTTCCTGCTGAGGAGGGCTGGTTTTCCTTCATTGGAATACTTCAGTCCATATTAAATCACCACATCAGGAAAATCAAAGGACCTAATGGCCTTCTAAATGACCTAACAGACCTTAATATACAACTTCAAGCATCACAGCAAAATTTCACAAATACAGAAAAAATTTATCTTCCTTAAAAATCTCTACAAAATCAAGCAAAAGTCCCTTGCAGAATATATATCCATCAGAAGAGCCAAATGTTTCTTAGCACAACAACACTGCTGGACGAGAAACTACCTCAGATGGGCACTGGGATACAATAAAAAACAAATCACTCCCTTATCCATTAATACTAATGGAACCAATCTTATTGGCTTTCCAATGATGCAGCACATCAGCAAACAATTCTGCCAATTAATGCAAAAAGATGGAGCTCCTCCTATAAACAACTGGTTGGATGCTGGTGACCCCGGCGAACATGGCATCACGGAAATCCAAATCAAAAAGAAGATAACATCTCTCCCTGACGTGTTTATCCTGGCCTTCATGGCATCCCAAATTTCCTTCTCAAACACCTTAGTCAATTCACTGTGCCAATTATTAAAAAAAATGATTGATCACCTAGCCTCTGGCAACAGAAACATAACAGATCTTTACCCAGTGGCACTCGTGCCTTTTATTAAAAAAGCAAAACCACTAAACGACATTAACAGTATCCGGCCAATTTCCATGACCCCATTGCTTATCAAGATAATTGAGTCAGTCAATAAAGATCAAATCCAAACTCAAATTCTTAGCCATATCTTGTCAAACCAATACGGAAAAAAGGGATCATCAACCTCGCATGCTATGTCCAATGTAACTGCACTGTTCAATTACATCAGAGGACATCGTAAATCAAAACCTATTGCTGTCCAGCTGGATGTTGTGGCAGCATTTGACTCAGTCCAGATAAACATCCTCCTGGATATTCTGTTGGAATGTGACATTCCAGCCGGGATTGTACAGATGGTCAGCAATCTGCTCAACAACAGAGAGATTTTTCTCTCGCTTGATGGCAAGATCACACCAGGCTTCAAGCCATACAAGTCAATCCCTCAAGGATCCCCGCTCAGTGCCCTTTTCTTCACAGCATACATCAACCCTCTTCTGACGGATATAGAAAAAAACCTCCCTGGAATTTTCCTTCCCTCTCTCAATAAAAACTTCAATGTATTTGCATATATAGATGACATCATGGTTGTGCTTCCCACCATTAAATACCTTCCCCATCTCATGAACATATTAAACAGAAATACAGCGAAACTTGGCCTACAAATAAATTTTAACAAATCTTCCATCTGGAAGATAATGTCTGGTAAACAAATTAACTCTCCCTTTTCTGCAAAACCCCAAAGATACCTAGGTTTCCCAATCTACAAAACTCCAACTGCAATGGCAAGAGAGATTCAAGATGCAATCCTCCATTCAACTGAAGCCATCACCACTTCACTCTCTAGAGTATACCTTTCATTATATGGAAAGGTTGGCCTCCTCAACATGATCATAATGCCAAAAATCTCATATTATCTTCCATTCGTTAAAATGTCTAAACAGTTTCAAAATAAAATTAACCGATTATGCACCAAACTTCTCTGGAGAGGAAGGACAGTTGCTATTAGCTTGCGAGGTATCCAACGACCACGCAGGTTCAATGGACTGTCATTCCACTCAATACAAGCAATCATTTTACAGAAAACCCACAACACTCTACATAATCTGATCCTCTCCTGCGGATACTCTAACATTATTAAAAAAATTACACCGACAGATCGTCCTCCACCCTCTTCCAGTTCATGGATAGCATCCCTAATAGAACACCTACAACTTTATAACCCGATAATACCCTTTAACCTTAACCAAAAAATCACCTTATGGGAAGCATACAATATAATCAACTATAATCAACAACCCATTAAAACCAGCCTAAAAGTAACCAACCAAAGACTCATTACACACTTCAAAAGATGGAGTCTGGAACCCAAATTCCTTGACTTCATCATTAAAATAAATCTTAATGCGCTACCCACGAATTGGTTTCTTTATCACCGAAGAGGTTTTACCAGCATTGACCCTATATGTGGTCTGTGTGCTCGTGAAGATGAAACCATAGACCATATTATACACCGGTGCCCAAGACTTAAAACTCTGAAAGATATAATTATAATCAATTCCAACATAAGACCTGATATGATTTTCTCACTTGAAAATGCCATTCATAATGGATTTTTTTCAATAATAAGGCTTTCTACCTTTGTCCTTTATTCCATATGGATAGTGAGATGCAAAAGTCTCATGGAATTACCCCCGCCACAAATCATACCATTGTTTTATCAAACGCTCAAAAAAATCAAGAAACGTGACCAGCTCCTTGCCTCCAGTAAAGTCTTTGATGACACCTGGTCTTTAACTGCTCTTTCCTTTTCCTGATTATCAATTCCCACCTACCCAGCATTATAGAATAGTCAATTATAAAAGAAAATATTCATGTTTATATTAAAAATGCTAATACCATTAAACAAGTTCTTAGAATCTCTTCACTATACCTAACCACATAAGAGTATAACAATTGTGCTCTCATAACATGATCTAGCCAGATGACACATAGAACATTATATAATCATATTATTGTACAATTTATTCATTTATTTATCCTTTATTAGTATGTAATCACTATTTATTGTTAATAAAATTTTTATTGAAATGAACTTTATTGAATTACAAGCAGATTCTTTTTTAATGACCAAATAATTCCCATGAACAATGATGTAGTTGCTACTCATAGAAATAATAACAAGGAAATATTAGATAGAAACTTTGAGGGTATAACAAAAGGCCAGGATGTAAACAATTGTTAGTAAGATTAGAGATTTAAATATAATATTTATTGGGATTAATGGTAGTATCCAATATTATAGAACATCGTGTGATAATATAATCACTAGTAAGAAGTAAAGCTGATAGTGATGAGAATGTTTTATTTCCACATGGATTCATGTTGAGACATTGTTTTAAATACTAACCTTTGTGATAGGAATGTACTTAGAACTTATCCATAAAGCATGAAGTACCCATAAACTAAGTTTAAAATACTTTTAATTTTTTTTTAAAAAGTTTTTTTAGTGAGGGGGTATGTATGATTGGGGTATATGTCACCAATGTTAGTCTAAGTATGCACTATAAATTTTTTTTATCATCTATCCAAAATCCCTAATTAGTGAAATATTCTATAGATGTTTTTCTAATTTTGACATTACTTCATCTCCACTTTATTAGATAGTAAGAATATATATATTTCAATAGTCATAAAAAGTAATAACACCCTAATACAATTGATATCTTCTTAAATGAAAATACACTATCTGTTTAATAATATTACTTCACGATATCACTCAAATTGTAGGAGAATACATTTTTTAATAATAAAATTTAAAGCAACATTTAAAATATCAAAGTAAAAGCCATAATTTAAATTTGCCACATAAAACATTTATTTTATACATACACCTCATAAGGATAATTAATAAACAGATATACATGTATGTGTATAAATGCGATTATATATATGTGTATTTAGAAATAATTGTTTTAATGAGTTTTGTTGTGATGAAGATTATTTAGTAAATTTTATAACAATAATACCATGAGCAAATCAAACAATGATAGTAAACTTTGGATATCACTTAACAACAAGTCGGTCATTGAAAGAAAATATTGTTTTTTTTTTGCTCTTTTCTAAAAGATAGTCTTTTAGATATAAACATCCAACTCAAAGAAGAATTTCACAATGGTAAAAACTTTTGTATTATAAGTAATGGTAAAAGATGCATTTATTCAAAAAGTATAAATACAAGAAAACCCTGGAAATGGATAGCTTAGAAGGGAGTTTATGTCTACTTTGAACGGGGAGGGGTTTTTTTTTTTCAAAGCATGGCTTGACAATAGCTGGAATGCATTTCACAGTACTCTAAAGAGATCTGTTGACTCACCTTCAATGATATTTCAAATTTGCGCAGTTGAATTCAAACAGCAATTTTATATCTATATAATTTCGTTAAAATCGAACATAAAACCTCACATATGTAATGATAATAAATTGCCTTGGAATTAAAATAACATTATCAATAACAGATCGGATATACTTATTGCTAATAAAGAAATTAAAATATCAAAAATTAACTTCCAAAACATTTATCACTGCACTCAGAAGATGTGCACAATGGAATTATATATTGTAACGATACGGAGAAAGTAACTTAACGTCAACTGCACTACAGGGCGCCATCTAGGCATTTGAACCTAGAAAAATTTATAAAGTAGGCAGATACGTAAGTCAAAAAAAAAAAAATTTTTTTTTTTTTTTTAATTTTGATTCCGGTCGTTAGCCCATGTCACTAGCTCAGTGGAATAGCGGAGATTTAATAAAATAATCTAAGAGTATATATAAAAAAAGGAATAAAATAAGCCACTGCCAGTAATTAACATACAAACATTTATTTATGCACATATATATAAGATTTAAAATTATTTTAGTATTAGTTTTACATTTTAACATTATTTTTAACTTTACCTTAGATTTTAATTTACATTTTAATTTCTATTATATTATAAGTTTACATTTTAATTAAGTTCGCACAGATGGGATTATAAAAGCTTGTTTTAATATGTTGCTATAGATCGGTTACATAGATTACACGGTTAAAAACATTTCAAAGTAAACATAAACGATCAAAATATAAAATCATTGATTACTGACAATTGCGGAGGGAAATTTATACGTAACCCAATAGTATTCACCATAAGATACTTGCATTGTCACCAATAACTTAAAAGACATCCGAATAAATACATTTTAGATACTCACCGTAAGGTATCATTATTTATCGAATGTCTATATATTTTGATCAAATATGGAAACACAAAACATAGTTAACCAATAAACAATCCATGCAAGCATCTATAAACAACTTAAATTTAATGCATTTTTATTTAGGATCGAGTATGAATAGACCACATAAATTTGCTTTTGAAAATAAACATTCTATCCCTATTTAACCTTAGGCTAAAATTCGTAGTCAAACTGGCATCAATCCATCTGATATATCGATGTATTCAATGTAATAAAATACGGCAGCACAAAAGGTTAAAAGAAGAAATTGCCTCTTATGAGATAGGAATATTACATCTATCTGCAAAGAAGAGCAATAAAACAAAAAACTCCATAGAAAGGAACTGCGGTATCCGACTTATAATTCCTTCCATAGGCAAACGGAAGTGTGCGGCGTATGAAGCGATTCTGCCCGTAGCGAATCAATATTACATCTACTAATCACACCAATATATCCAATCCATTGACCCAATTTAACCACGAAACAAATAACCTAAGATTACCCTCCCCTAATATAACTTTACAAATCTATACAGCCATTCACGCCCGACTTAAGTTTAACATTTATATAATTTAACTTAACGGAAAACAGAAATCATAATAAAACTTAAAGAACAAAATTAAATAAATGGAAATGATTTTAAATAAATAAATAAAAAATACATCAAATAACATTATTAATAAATTAAGTTGGTCAGATAGGATAATATTGCAATCATTTAAATATGGAAAATTTTAATTTAATGTTCATTATTTATAAAGTTCTTACGGTTTAAAAAGTTCATCTTTATCCGTTGCTTGCCATGAACGTGAATTCCCACGCCGTCCTAAGATTGGTATCCATTTAGCCGTTGTTTTATTTATTCATTCGGAGGTTTTTTAGTTTAATTGGTCCTCAATGTAGGAAACGATAGTTCATTTCTCTTTCTTTACTAGCAAAACTGAAGGGATTGAACGTGCGTCCTTCAATCTCTTCTCCCGCACCTCCGCACTAACATCTATCTGTCACATCGTAATAATCATAATAACTCACTAATTAATAATTTCCAAACTTGTCCTTTTTATATTAATGTGAAGGATTGAATTTACATTACGTCACCGATGCGATGGTCCTTTCGCTGCGGTCCGATTCCATAGGGATTTCTTCTTATTTGCTAACAGTTTCTATTGTTTTCCTATCTGACTGATGTTTTTACATTTAAATGCCCAAGGCTGGTTTACATTTAACTAATTAACAATCATTTCCATTTCTGATTAATTACCCTGTTTTCCAAATCAAAAATATATTTAAAGATAAATTTAAAGATATAATTTTATCTCCAAATCTTTTTAAAATTTAGTTTTAAAATACTTTTTCTTTAATAAAGTTTTATTTTAATAATTTTTCATTATCTGTGCGATTTAACATGTACGAGTTTAAGATGATATTTAATTTCAATTTTTAATTCTTAAAGAAAATTTTTAAATGCGAACTTCTTATTTTAACTTGTTTAATAATATAAAAAAAAAAACAATGTAACGAACGTCTGTGCTCGTTACATATCAGTAAAGTTGCTTAAAAAAAATGATAAAAAAAAAAAAAAATTTTACTCAGGGTTAGTAATTACGGTACACGATTAACAAAATTTACAAACATTCGGTTAGTATAAAGACTAAATACAAAAAGAAAAAGAAAATGTTGACTATCGCTTACCTAAGGACCATTTACGTTTACACCTCCTCCCCCCGAGAATTCTATTTTATTTTATACATTTTATTTTTTTACACATGGCATGACAAGCAAGTTATTTTATAAATTACTTATTTAAGAAGGTTGCATTGAAGTAAATATATTTTGAAAGACAATGGATTTATACGTGTATATTTGCAGCACAATTATAAATACCACCAACTTATTTATGACTGATTGAAATGCATACATAGGGTTACACTGAAGCAATTCCCAAAGGTACTCATCGTAAGGCACCACATTTCGATCATAAACTTACGTGGCTGTGCGCACCTATACACATAAAAGCATAATATATATTAACAAAAAAAACATATCAAATGCAACCTTTTGACTTTCTTTTTAACAAAATACAGTTTAAAATTATTTATCCTTTCTCGTGTTTAATATATATGCGCAATTTCTTTCTGGCAGTGCTTTTATAAGATTTAAAATATACGACTTATGTAAACAGATAAAACATTTCATTTTGATAAAATTTGCTCAGGGTATATGTGGTTTATTAAAGATCGGCCCCAGATTGGGAAAGCCAGTTGTAACGATACGGAGAAAGTAACTTAACGTCAACTGCACTACAGGGCGCCATCTAGGCATTTGAACCTAGAAAAATTTATAAAGTAGGCAGATACGTAAGTCAAAAAAAAAAAAATTTTTTTTTTTTTTTAATTTTGATTCCGGTCGTTAGCCCATGTCACTAGCTCAGTGGAATAGTGGAGATTTAATAAGATAATCTAAGAGTATATATAAAAAAGGAATAAAATAAGCCACTGCCAGTAATTAACATACAAACATTTATTTATGCACATATATATAAGATTTAAAATTATTTTAGTATTAGTTTTACATTTTAACATTACATTATTTTTAACTTTGACCTTAGACTTTAATTTACATTTTAATTACTATTATATTCTAAGTTTACATTTTAATTAAGTTCACACAGATGGGATTATAAAAGCTTGTTTTAATATGTTGCTATAGATCGGTTACATAGATTACACGGTTAAAAACATTTCAAAGTAAACATAAACGATCAAAATATAAAATCATTGATTACTGATAATTGCGGAGGGAAATTTATACGTAACCCAATAGTATTCACCATAAGATACTTGCATTGTCACCAATAACTTAAAAGACATCCGAATAAATACATTTTAGATACTCACTGTAAGGTATCATTATTTATCGAATGTCTATATATTTTGATCAAATATGGAAACGCAAAACATAGTTAACCAATAAACAATCCATGCAAGCGTCTATAAACAACTTAAATTTAATGCATTTTTATTTAGGATCGAGTATGAATAGACCACATAAATTTGCTTTTGAAAATAAACATTCTATCCCTATTTAACCTTAGGCTAAAATTCGTAGTCAAACTGGCATCAATCCATCTGATATATCGATGTATTCAATGTAATAAAATACGGCAGCACAAAAGGTTAAAAGAAGAAATTGCCTCTTATGAGATAGGAATATTACATCTATCTGCAAAGAAGAGCAATAAAACAAAAAACTCCATAGAAAGGAACTGCGGTATCCGACTTATAATTTCTTCCATAGGCAAACGGAAGTGTGCGGCGTATGAAGCGATTCTGCCCGTAGCGAATCAATATTACATCTACTAATCACACCAATATATCCAATCCATTGACCCAATTTAACCACGAAACAAATAACCTAAGATTACCCTCCCCTAATATAACTTTACAAATCTATACAGCCATTCACGCCCGACTTAAGTTTAACATTTATATAATTTAACTTAACGGAAAACAGAAATCATAATAAAACTTAAAGAACAAAATTAAATAAATGGAAATGATTTTAAATAAATAAATAAAAAATACATCAAATAACATTATTAATAAATTAAGTTGGTCAGATAGGATAATATTGCAATCATTTAAATATGGAAAATTTTAATTTAATGTTCATTATTTATAAAGTTCTTACGGTTTAAAAAGTTCATCTTTATCCATTGCTTGCCATGAACGTGAATTCCCACGCCGTCCTAAGATTGGTATCCATTTAGCCGTTGTTTTATTTATTCATTCGGAGGTTTTTTAGTTTAATTGGTCCTCAATGTAGGAAACGATAGTTCATTTCTCTTTCTTTACTAGCAAAACTGAAGGGATTGAACGTGCGTCCTTCAATCTCTTCTCCCGCACCTCCGCACTAACATCTATCTGTCACATCGTAATAATCATAATAACTCACTAATTAATAATTTCCAAACTTGTCCTTTTTATATTAATGTGAAGGATTGAATTTACATTACGTCACCGATGCGATGGTCCTTTCGCTGCGGTCCGATTCCATAGGGATTTCTTCTTATTTGCTAACAGTTTCTATTGTTTTCCTACCTGACTGATGTTTTTACATTTAAATGCCCAAGGCTGGTTTACATTTAACTAATTAACAATCATTTCCATTTCTGATTAATTACCCTGTTTTCCAAATCAAAAATATATTTAAAGATAAATTTAAAGATATAATTTTATCTCCAAATCTTTTTAAAATTTAGTTTTAAAATACTTTTTCTTTAATAAAGTTTTATTTTAATAATTTTTCATTATCTGTGCGATTTAACATGTACGAGTTTAAGATGATATTTAATTTCAATTTTTAATTCTTAAAGAAAATTTTTAAATGCGAACTTCTTATTTTAACTTGTTTAATAATATAAAAAAAAACAACAATGTAACGAACGTCTGTGCTCGTTACAATATAGTACTAGAATTTTAATTAATTTATTTAATATTTGTGCAAATCGTAATGGCTGAGGATTATATTGTATTGTAGTGGAATATATTTACGCTTATCTTTTAGGAATATACACGAACCTTCCAAAGAAACACAAGTAGTTTAGTTGGTTCACACATCTCTATATCTATTGCTAAAGACTGAAGTTATACAATATTGGATCATAGAAAGCTAACTAATATGGAGTAAAGAAGACTGCTAACAACAAAATCACCTAAGGATTTGTTAAGGGAAAATTGAGATGTGGTTTTGGATTTTAAAATCTCTCATAAACTCAGTATAAATTAATATGCACAGGATCCTTTAAAATCCTTGTTTGTATATGTGTTTTATTACTTATTCACCTTTAACTCCTGTCAAAGGCTTTCATTTATATAATTAATGGTTAATATATTTACATGCTATAGTTATAAATTGAAGGAAAAACTTGACGATTAGTTGAATTATCTTAAATAAAAAAATTATATTTTACTTAACTTATTTATATTTCATGTCATTTCAAATCTGAATATAAGTCATAAAATTTTGTAAACTTTATATACTTACTAAATGAGAATAATCACATATTTCTCTTCAATTTTAAACTTATTTGTTTAACATCATAAGTGGTTTATACATTAAATAAACACTGTATATTATATTTATTAGCTTATATTTTACTAAGAATATTTATAAATTATTATAACTTATCATGAATAAATTGCTATTATTAATAATTTATAGTCATTTTATTTACTTTAGTCACACAAGGCATGTGAATAAATGATGATTTGTAAGTATAAAATCTGGGTAATCTTATCTTTTACATTTATTTAGACCAGAGGTGGGCAATTGTTTTGGCTTGGGGGTTGCAGAGGGCTGCATCAGAGCCACTTTGGGGAAGTGAAGGTTAGCGGAAGGTCGCACCTTTTTTTCATGACACAATAAACACACTGCTTTATTTCATGCATTGCCAAAGAAATATTTGTCCATTCTTCATTAAACACATGACATTCATCACCGATTTTAGATTTTTTCGGAAAGTTCAAGGTTTCACTAAAGTTGGAAATGTATATATTTGCTAATGCAAAGACAAAATTGAAATTAACCAGTTCAACTGGAAAAGCACTGCACATCGTATTAACACCGTGCATGTGTATTGATGTGGCCATCTTAATGGAAAATAAGATGAATCTTCAGTCGGGAATGGAAGGGAAATTTCAGTTCAAGGCGGATTTTTCTGATTGTCTTGGCAGGCTGCATAAAAACTCTTAGCGGGCCACATGTGGCCCTCAGGCCACTATTTGCCCACCCCTGATTAGACCAAATAAAGATTGGGATATTATTTTATGAAACCTTATTCCATATACATTAGAGCTAGCATTCCTATGATTTTATGTATCTTTCAAACTTGGAGGGTTATGGATCATATGTCTGGGGGAATTAAATTAGCATCAATTTCACCAAAGCTATTTATCTGAAATAAGATTAAATTCAACTTTGTATTAAATAGAGTTTCTGTTCTTTGGGCATTATATATATATATAATAGTAATAAAACAAAGTGATAAATCACATGACCTATATAGCCTGTAATTACCAATATGTAATAAAGAGCAAATATTTTTAAACCAGCTCATATTATTATTTTTATTTATTTATTTTATGATAAATGCTATAAGAGAAGCATTCAAATCTTTATCATAAATAAAAAATAATAATAAAAAGTAAGCTTGTTTAGAAATATTTGCTCTTTATTACATATTGCTAATTACAAGCTATGTGGGTCATGTGATTTATCATTTGTTTTTATTACTATTATAGTTTTGGTTATTGAAGCTTTGGCTTTAGTTGGGGCTCATATAGTTATTTCAGTTAGAGAGCTGAATTTAAAGATATTAGATGTCTGACAGTTTCAGATCTTCTTAATAGTTAAGTATTAGATAAATACTTGGTTAGAGTTGGTATTTTTGAATCTGATGTCTTAGCTCCTCACTGAAGAGAGCCATAGCTCGAATCTGGGAATGGAGACAATCATAAATAAAGATTTGAATGCTTTCTCTTATAGCATTTATCTATAAAATAAATAAATAGTAAGCTTGTTTAGAAATATTTGCTCTTTAGTATATACATATACTTGTCACATTCATACTGTTACAATATATAGGGTAGATTATATAGTTTTTTCTTACAAAGAGAGCATATATAACAAATAAAAATTGTCATGGTTTGAAAGAAGATGTTTAGTTTTTTTTTGTTGTTGTTTTGCTACTCATGTTGACTTGATAACTTGCATTATGTTTATGTTGTTGTTGTTGTTGTTGTTGTTATTATTATTATTATTATTATTATTATTATTATTATTATCATCATCATTATCAGCAGCAACAGCTGTTTCATTATAATTTGCACTTTTAATTCTATTAGTTTTGAAAAAAAAAAAGTTTTCATTACCATTATATTTATTTAATGCCTATACATGATTTATGTAATTTAATTTAAAAAATCCTCTATTCTTGGTTTAATTTTTATCGTCTCATGGTGACACCATTGGTTCATTATCTTACCATGACCATAATTTCAAGTTCAAATCTAAAGTTGAATTATAAATTTTCAAGTAATTTTTAAAAATTTCCAAATTAGTTCATTATTTTAATAGATATGTGGCCCGGTGGCTGAGTGAGTCTCAAAAACTAAAGATTATGAAGCTTACCCTATTATTTCTGATATATGAATACCATATGGTTTCTGAAGCAATTAACAGTTCGACTATTTTACTTATTAATGGCTATGAAAGAATTTTTATCTGGAGAATAAAAGAAAAAAGAAAAGCTACAAATATTCACCAATTTGTAATTGATTTGCTATTTTTTTCAAAATTTGTGAAGAAATGCTAGAAAAACCTTAGCCAATCGACTGACTATTTGACACAATTATTCTACTTAAACTTAATCTTTCCAGTAATATATTGACTTAGATTTTTTATTTATTTATTGTTAGCAAAAACAAAATATTTGATTATTATATAATTTCTGCACTTCTGTTATATATTATAATGTTTTATAAATTATATATTATAAAACTGCCCATAGAGGGCATTACTTGATCAATAGTTTAATCAGAAAGTTTTTATGCTGGGTTTGGGAAAAGATAAAGGAGATTTAGATATAAAGACCATAGAGTTGACAAAGATTATGTTGTGGAAATGGGATGGAACAGATTATGGGAAAACTTAGGGTGGGGAACGGAAAGAGAAGGTAAAGTGGCTAACAGGTTTCTCTGACATAGTTGCTGAAAGATTCCTGACTGTTTAAGGAGAAGTCACAGTGCATCACATCACATCATTATTAAGAATTATCTTTAGAATATTCTAAACTTTTTTTTCTTTGTCTTTTTTATATATATACAAAATGTATGTTATTGCGGTTTTTATTTATTTATACGATTTAGTTATTTTATGAAGAAAAGAGATAAATGAACTAATATAATATTGCAAAAACACAGATCCAATTCAGTTCATCCTTTAGATTCTAAACTATCTTTATATTAAAAGCGTTTTGATTTCCTCAGATCTCTTTTTTAATTATGATATATATTCTACCTTTCTGATATTTTTTTCCCATTTATTTCTTGAATTGTTCATATGCAACTCAGGAATAAAATAAAGAATGAATTACTTGTTTTTATTGACGACGTATAAATAAGCAGAAAAATTTGTATAATGTATTCTACGATATAAATATACAATGTATTAAAAAAAATACATTGTATATATAAAATTTTAACTTTCATTAATAATTTTTATATGTTTATATAAACGTTTATTCTTATGAAGCACATGTTATTTAAAATATCAAATATATAAGCCTTTTTATAATTGTAAAAAAAAGGATAAAGGTTTTCACACAATTCCAAATACTTATCACATGTTATAGTCTTTTACACTCCTTTAAAATCCCATTGAAGATCTCAATTGTATATCTAACTCTACATCCAGCCATCTTCATTTTAGTCTCATTAGTCTTTGACATTATTGTCTGTTTGTTCTTTGAACCATGTATCTTAATTTCATTTGCTCTTTATTACTTCCAACACATATCTTTCTGTATTCTATTATATTGTCTGAAGAATTCAAATCAAAGATTAACAGCATGGAAAAATCGGATTATTGTGGAGAGATCAAAAACCCATCATCAATTTTAACATTGAATTGACAAATATAAAATGAATAAGTATAAAAGGGAATAAATATAAAAGGAGCATTAGAATCGGCATAGAACAAAAATAAGTATTTTTAATAATAATAATAATAATAATAATAATAATAATAATAATAATAATAATAATAATAATAATAATAATAATAATAATAATAATAATAATAATAATAATAATAATAATAATAATAATAATAATAATAATAATAATAATAATAATAATAATAAGTTACATCATTAGCATTATACAAAAATAATCAATAATCATGCCTTGTGACTGTATCTTAGGAAAGAGATTTTATATCAAAAGGTAGGCTACTTATCTAGCCAGTGACAAACCTAGGATGTAATATGAAACAATCATCTTCATCCACATAGTTAAATGCTAAAGTATTTATCATAATAAAAGAAAATGCTAGGACACATTGATTATCATCAATGCTCTGGCCATATGTTACAGGCCAACTATAAACTAATTTGTACTCTTTATAAAGAAAATAAAGTGCAGTGTGATGTGATGCACTGTGGGTTCTTCTTTCTCAAGTCAGGAATCTCTCAGCCACTATGTCCAGAAAAACCTGTTAGTCACCTTCCCCTTCCATTTCTCACCCTATTTTTCTCATATTCTCCTCTATCCTGCTTCATCCCATTTCCACAACATAATCATTGTCAACTCTATGGCCTTTATATCTAAATCGCCCTTATCTTTTTTAAAACCCAACATAAAAACCAACAACCCACTTTTTGCATAATCACTTTGTTTAAATTTATTCTTCACAACTTCATTATTTGTACCCTTTCTGCTTGTAGGCTATTACATTGAATTAACAGATGCCTAATATTTTCTATGCCTTCCTTACATAACTTGCAGACTAAATCACCTATATTTTTCCATTTATGTGTATATTCGTTTGTTGTTAAAGATCTTGTTCGAACCTTAAACAGTAAACTACTTTCCTTGCTATTATCATAAATTGACTTGCACCCAATATTCTGTTTACTTCTATATATACATTTAAAGTCTTTTTCATCTTTCCATCTTCCTATTTTTATATTAATTCATCTATTTTTCTATCCCATTCCTTTTCACTATAACACTCAACAATTCTCCTAACACAATCATCCCACCTTTTGTATAAGTATATTAACATAAAGTCTTTATCCAAATCTTCTCTATACTGTACTATCTTTCTCACTATCTTTTTACCTATCCTTTACTCATAACCCAAATAAATACTATTTTGGCTATTACTTATGCTCCATAAATTGCAATTTACTGAGCATTTTCATTTTGCTTTTAGCATCTCTCATATAAAAATGTAACCACCCCATTGAATTGCGTCCTTTACTAACACATAATACATCATTACCATAAGTTAACCCTGCTACTGCCACTCCATACAATTCTAGCCACATCATATTTATTATGTGAAAACATTGCTAACCATTATCAGTCTTTTACTTTTCTTTGCTTAATTTATCAATTTTTTCTTCCACTCACCCAAGCAATTTCTCTGATAATTTAAGACAATTGCCAAATAGTTATACCTATTCACCACATTTAACTTTTATATCCTCCCAATAAAAATTCTTTCTCTTCTCTTTCCCCAGATTTATCATCATCACTTTTGATTTTTCTTCACTAAATTTAATCCCCCAATTTCTTTACCCACCCTTGTGCATGTCTTCAGCATAACTTCCATATTTTCCCTACTTTCTGTGCACAAGAAGATATCATCAGAAAATAAAAGACCTGATAATGTATATACTCTCTTGCTACCTATTAATGGTATTTCTACTACTCTTCCTAGTTTCTATTGCTCTCTCCATTTTTCTCAATGTAACAAAAACAAAATAAGTGACAAAGGGAATCCTTGACTTAGTCCCACCCCATTTTTAACCTTACCTGCTTCTATATTTCCTAATTGATATATATAGTAATTATTTGCATACAAACTCTTAATAAGATCTACTAACGCTCCATTCATTCCCAAATTTACTATACTTGCCCATAATCTATTTTTATTTACTCTATCATATGCCTTATCTATATCTGTCAAAACCATATATAACTATCTATCTGTATTTCTACTCATATTTATAAGTTGTGATGCCTATCCAATTATCTATATCTGTCAAAACCATATATAACTATCTATCTGTATTTCTACTCATATTTATAAGTTGTGATGCCTATCCAATCAAAAACCTCCTTGCATTTCTCCTACTATATTATTTTCTGCCATCTACTTTGTGACCCTTCCAGACTCCATATATGCAAAAACTTTATGCAACACTGACATTACTGCTATCAGTCTATAATTGTTTAACTTTCTATGATCCTTACTCTTTTCTTTAAATAGTAGTCTTACTCTTGTATTATTCCAGCTATCTGGAAATTCTCTTTTCTGTGCCATCTTATTAAAACATGATAATAGATTTAATTTTGCCCTATTTCCTAAATTTATCACCATTTCTGCTGTCCGTCCATCCATCTAAACCTCTTGCTTTTCCACTTTTTAATTTCTTTCCTACCTCATTCAATTCATTTTCCATAAACCTAATATTTCCATTACTGTATGCTTTCATGTTATCACTCTGTTCTTCACATCTAACATCTTTTCTATATCTATTACATACTTATTTAAGATTGTCTCTAATTCTTCTTTTAGAGCTACATTCTATTCCCTCATCATCTAGTAATGCTATTTCTCTCTCCCCTACATTCCTTCTTTCAATATATTTCCAAAAAATTTTACTCCTATCTCTTTCATCTTTATTAATATTCTCAAACAATTTACTATTTAATTTCATTCTCTCTCTATAATTATATATTTTAGTCAATTTCTTTTTTTAAAAATACTTTCTCCATTTAATATGAACATCTTTTTCACTTTCTTTGTTTTTAATTGCACATTTATATTCTCTGCATGCTTTTTCCTTCTCTTTACTAATTTCCACTTTTCTATTACTTTTATTCTTCAGATTATTCTCACCTAAAACCCTATTTTTCACTTTTTCTACTTCACAATATCAACATTTTTTATATTCATCCCCAACAAACTCTTCAATGATTTTTTCTACTTTTATTTTATATTTTTCTAATTTATTCTTGTCATTCATTTTCCATCCATATCTTTCCCTATCCTTTCTACTTTTATTACTATTTTCCATCACATTACTATGCGGATTTATTTAATGCGATTTTGAAGTTACGCAATTCATGTTTTTTCTTAATATCTTTGTATGTGGTTTTCTTTTATGCAATAAAAATTATTAGATCAGAAGTCGAACTCCGATAATGTGCTATTACTTTAAATATTATAAATTTCGCGCACTCATGTCATATTTAAAGTAATAGCGCATTATCGGAGTTCGACTTCCATCTAATAATTTCAATATTTTCAACACTTTATAATAGTAGTGCAATAGATTTATGCAATAAAGAAGTTCATAATTCACTTAAAATCAGGATTTCCCCATTTTATACACACACATTAAATTTTACAAGATTATAATGTAAATCTGTTCAAACATTATAGATGTCTACACTATGTATGTTGTTGTTTTTGTATTTTAAATCGCATTCTATTTTTGTTTTTTAAAAAAAGAGTACATAATCAATTAATCATTTAATGTCCGCAAGTTTATTTTTAAAAAGTGAGTAACAACGGTGGGCACAATTAAATTTGACAATTAAAATCTGATTTTTAATTGTAATTAACAATTTAAAAATTACGTAACGTGATCTGAAATTAAGGTGATGTGAAACGATGAAATTTGATTTTTAAACGGAATTGAAAATTAAAAAATTAAAGACAAAAATAAGAATTTAATTTTTAATTGTTAGTTTTAATTAAATTTTGCCCAACAGTGGTGAGTCGATGTCTTTTTATTATCGTAAGTCTAAGTTCTAATTTTTATTTTAAACTTTTAGTTTACTCTGGGAAGGATCAACAGTGATTGGAAAACAATTTCTTTGTAAACAAAAATATCAATTTTAGATCGCATAGCAAAATGGGAAGGATCAACAGTGATTGGAAAACATTTTAGTTGTATTTCCCTTTGACTTTGTTTAAGGAGAAGCTACACACCTCACATCACATCATGACGAATCTGATGTCTCAAATAGCGATAATAATTAAAATACCGTACATCTATGAAAAAATGTAAATTACGCTTAAAAAAAGTTTGTCTTGTATCAATTTTTTTCAAATTTGAAATTTTTTATTAGTCATATTTTATTTATTTATTTATTTTTTATGCGAATTTTAAAGTAATTTTATGTTGTTGCTTTGCTTTTATGTAATTTTTGGAAAATTACAGTACGTATCCCCATTTTTCAAGGTAAGTTAAGTCTATTTTTGTGCGATTTCTTTTGTGCACATTTTCTGAGGAACCTATCTACCGCATAAAATGAGACCCAGGTGTATAAAGAAATTATGATCACTATTACATACTCTCTCTTCATTATCAAACACTTTACTTTTCTGTACTTTATTCATTCTCTCTTTTTCCCTCTTTTCTTCCAAAGTTTAAGCTTGTGGTTAAGACTTGTGGAGGTTCCTACATTTGCATTTTCAAGCACACACTCTTGAGGTTTATTGCCTTAGTAAATATTAATACATAATCTATTGTGTGAAATATATTATTTTTATATCATGTGTGTTGTCTCTTATAAATATTTGATAAATTTCCAATGCTCAAATTCACTCTCTGACAAAAATTCTTCAAAATCTGTCCATTCTTGTTATCCATATTATCAATTACTTCAATATGCCCATTCATAACCCCTGTAGCCATTATTTTCTTCCTTCTTTTTTTTGAAACTCTGTATATCTTTAACTAGGCATTCTTATATGCTATTGTTCTACTCCATTATAGCTTGACTATCTTCAGTGGCTATATACACTATAGCCGCCATCCATTCTTATCTTCGTAATCTTATCTCAAATCACAAAGATTCTTGACACTTAACAGTATTTAAATATTTTTTGACATAACTCCTATACCACCATCCCTTTTTTCTTTTTTAATTATACCCTGCCATATCAAGTCTTTTATTATAGGTTCTTTTTCTCTTTGTTGTGTTTCCTCTATTGCTAATACCCCAAGCTCTTGTTTACATTTGTACCTAAAGCAGCTACTTTTTTGTTTATTGTTTACATTCCATCCAGTTTTTTTTATTATACTGCAATTTATAACCCTACCAACCTTTATAAGTTTCCCAAAATATAACTTCCTAATATTTCACTTCCTTGTTTCACTAAGTGCAAACCATCTTTACTATACATCTCCCTTTTATTAATAAAAAAAATCCCACACATCCACAAACATAACATTATTTCTCTCACATAATTTTTTCAATCTCTCATTTATAGAACATGTTCTATCTAACATATACCTATTGTTGAATCTTGGTAATAATCCAAAAATTCCTACTCTTCTTTTGATCTTACTTAAATTACTAATCAATTCTATGTACTCATCCATTACTCTCTCTGATCACTGTGACAAATTATTTGTCCCTACCACAACATAAACATCTCTATTCCCTTGTATCTTTACCTTATATGTAACATCTCTATTTCTAGCTCCAAGCAAACATGTTCTTATATACTTGTTTTTATTTCCCCTTACAATTATATCTCCACATTCTCTAATTAGTGAGTCTCCTATTAATACTGTCTCATTGTTTACTTTCCTTACTTCATCTGCGACATTGTCTTTCACCTTCTGGACCTGCTTATCTAGTTATTCCTTATCATTTCTATTCATTAATTTCTTAATCTGCTCACACTTCATCTCTAATGATTTTAATTTTGCTTCTACATCTTTTACCACTTCCTTTATCTTACTTATTCTTTGGCTAACCATCTCCATTGCACTACTTATTTTGTCATCGATATCTCTTGTCACTCCACTAAAAACATACTCTTTTCTATCTTCCTCAACTACATTTTGCTCCATTGCTCCTGAATTTCTCTTTAAACTATCTACACTTAGAAACCATATTTTATCTCTTTTATCACATTTACACACAATCTACATAGCCATACACCTGTTAAATTCTCTCTGGTTTTATTTAAGCATTTTAAATGATAAACCTAATCACATATGGTACACTCTACCACAGCATGCCTAATTTCCTTCTGATCACTAAAGGTGATGTTGATCTTTGCGCCATCTAGAGAATTATTTGGATATCCAAACACAAATAACTTAATTATATTGCTCTAGAGCTAGTTTAAGATCACAAGAATCATTGGTATTGTGATTGTTAATATGAGGAAGTTGAAGTATCTGCTTAACTTGATCTAATTTAAATAGTTTTATTGGGATAATTTACAAATCCTTGAAAACATTATGCTATTATGAAATCAAGTGACACACACTGCCAATTTATAGAACAGATAATGGGAATAATAAAGACTTATTATTTTTTTTTAAAAAAACAATTGTTTAATGAAATTAAATAATAAAATTGAGAAAATATATGATAATTCTAAGTCAAATACATTTTTATCAACATATAGCAAGCTATATTGATTTGTTATTAAAAAAACATGAGAAAAATAAATTTATCATTTCCCCATTATAACTTTTTTTTTTTTTTTTTGGTAAGCTTATAATATCTGACATGGCCAGAGTTGGTCTTTGTCTACAATATTACATTATATAAGAATTTATAATTACAACTATATGCACTGACACTCTTTCATAAGAAAAGCTATAATTGTACGAAAAGTTTTATTGAAGCTAAGTGCTTTCGAGGGCATTAAATGTTCTCATAGTCATAGCCTTGGAATGTGTGTAATTGTATGGGTACATATATATATATATATATATATATATATGTACCCTATATGCCCATATATATATATATATATATATATATATATATATATATATATATGGGCAATAGATTATCAAACTGTATGTAAATCAGATTGCCTATTTCTTAGAAAGAGGGAAGCAGAATTCCTTCTGATTTATGGCATTAGGGTTATTAGCTATATGCTACGCTTCTTTGACCTTCTGCTTAGAGTTATTTTCTTGATGCATGTTATGTTGGTGGATATGGGCTCAAATGTTTGGCATGTGGTGTTTTGGAGCTCAAGGAAAATTGACTTATGCTGGTGTATTTGTGGCTCATCTGTAAAGACATCTGTGTAGGGAAAACCAAGTAGAGAAGCATGCATATTATTTATCATAATATATAATGCAGCATCTGCTTGGGGGCCTGTAATTTATATATGGTGAGCAGTGCTATATATAATGATAAATCATATCCATGCCTCTATACTTGAGATAAGCCACAGCTAAACCAGAGCATAAGTCAATTTTCATCAAGCACCAAAACATCACAAGCCATGCATTTGACCCAGTATTTCATGATCTATAGCAGTTTGAATTGTAACATACTTAGATATTCTTTTTATTTTATCTACCCAGTTTTCAAACTGCTTTTAGTATGGAGCATAGTTTCACTTGCAAAAATTTACAAATTTGAAATATCAGTTTTCTTCGATGTCTCTCATATTTGTCATATATTTAACAAATGATGATATAGTGGATTAATAATTACAAAGATACTATAATCTGACATAAATTAAGCTAAGGGGATCACAAGTAACACCAATCTACAACTAGTAGTGATTAAATGATATCACATGATCATAATACACAATTGCCAGTTAATCTCAATCAGATAAAGCTCAGTATTTACTAAAAGCTATTCCATTCTATTTTTTGTCATGTCAAAGATATGGTAGTTTTTAAATCAGAGTTATGCAGGTCACATTTATCTTAGCATAAAAGCAAGTGTACACACACATATATTCTTGTCTCCTGAAAAACATTTCTTTTTTTCAAAAGATCATTTAATCAGTTCTTACATATTGAAAGAATAATTGATTTTCTCACGAATTTTGACATATCAGCCTCATAGCACTAGTAATCATCATAATCCAACATATATTTTTTGACACATAAAATGGTAAAATGAAATAAATTCAGGATACTATATTAAAAAAGAGAGCTCTAATCTTAGAAAAATATATTATTAAATGATTATGCCAAACATTTTCTTATCCAAAATTTCACCATAATCGGAATTACTTTTGACAAGATTCAACTGAAACATTCTTAACCATTTAGTCTGATATGAATTAACATGATTGGACCAAGTTTGTTTATTGTCTTCATAAAAGATAAATTTAATCTCTTTATCTTGTCATTTCTCCACCAAATCATCGCCAGATAATAATGATAAACAACTTTCAAAGAAGTTTGTGTTATTATATATTAAAAAAGTAATCAGATGATTAGTTTTTTAGGAAGTTATGTGACATTCGTATACTAGAAATGATTAGCCTACTTTTGGTCCAGAAACTTTTAATTTTCAAGTCTAATATTGTGCAGTAATTCACACAAATATATATATTAAAAATTATCATATTTATATTTTTTATTTTTAAGTGTTATGCAAGTATAATATTCAATATTTATCAAAATTTGTATCTTATGCCTCAAATCACTAAGATTTTATATGGAAAAAATGTTTGTATCATCAACTATGTTATTTTTATCATTTTATTTTTATTTGTAATAATCTCATCAGACCTTTAAACTGTTACATAACACAAATTCTTCTAAACATTAGCAAAAACTATGTGAAGGTTATTACTTAGATCAAATTTGCTTTCTCTTTTTTGCATATTCTTGCCCTTGTTTTCTATTTTGTTTACTAGGATAATGTTTAACCTAGCATTTATGTGGAATGATGGGTAAATGTATGATTGAGTGAAAGATGAGTGAAAGTTGTCATTTTCTTGATTTGATTCATTTGAGATTATTACTAAATAAATTATCTTTATTTTCTTTATATATATATATATTGCTTTATTGTCTGCATTACTTAGTATTAGTCAGCTCTCTGCACAAATTGTGATAATAGTGTTGTGTATTTGTGCAACTTAATTTTCATACTGATTCCATCAATTTTTATTTTTAACTCTATGTCTTGTCTTTGTTCTTATTTTATTTTTGCTGAGTCAGAATGGCTACTCTCATTTACAAATGACTGATATTGATGGTCAATCTATACAAAAATTATTCAGAATTTTTCTGAAAATTGTTTCTTCAGTTAAGAAGCTATAATATATGAAATAAATATTTCACTACTTCAGTAGATCTGATTTATTCTGAAGTTACGTATTATGCAAGATTCATTCTCTTCAGCATTTGCAGATGAAATTTTTATAATTAGCAACATATTATTCTTATGCCATAAAATTATCAAACAATTCTGGCCACTATGAATCTACATACGTTAGTTTTACAGAATATTTATTGTATACTTTATGATCCAATAGCTATTGTTAAATCGATGTTATATAAGTGAAATTACTAGCAACCAAAGTTAATATGTAGATTTTCAAATCTTCTCTTAATTTCTCTCATCCATGTTATGTTGCATCTCAATTAATAATATTAATACCAATATTTTTAAAAATACTAGAATAAAACTGTTTTATTGATAAAAAAAAAAAATTAATAAAATGTTTAATTGCTCAAATAGACATGTTCAAATGTTAGAAGCAACAAGATGTGCTTTGACTTAGCAATCTTTCGTTCACAAGTTTATTATTCTACCATTGCACTAAACTGCACGGGGCATTTTTAATAGCAGTAAACAATGCTGTAAAACTAAGCCGAATAAGATTTGTGTTATCAAAATTGATCATAATTATTAATATATTTTGGCTATTTAAAAGAACAAGATAATAGCATATATATAACTGATTATGTGTATTTGCAGGTTGTTGGCTTTTTTCTTTTTACTTATCTATTATTTTATCATACTATTAGAAAATTGGATTTTACTATGCTTTAAGCAAGCGGTGTCATCTAGTTTCCGTTAAAGATTATAAAAAAGTTAAAGCGTGCAGCTAAATAATGGCCGTAGAATATGTTTCTCTTGCTGAAAAAAATTACTTAATTTTATAAAAGTCTTTATATATTTCATTGTAAAATACTAACTTTGTAACCTTTTTTATTATTAAGAATAAAATTTGCTAGATTTTTTATTATTTTAATGTCTATTATTCAGAAAATTTTTTTTTCAAGTTCTTCCAGGTAGAATTATTTAATGAAATAATTAATTAATTATTATAATTAAGTAAATAATATAATTGTTAAGATAATGGAGAAGATGATTGACGCTTTGAAAATGTATGCTTTGAATTTATTGAAAATAATTGTTAAACTAATTTAAACAATTCTCAGTATTTAAAACAATGAGTTCACTGTCTGGGCCAATCAAAACTTGAAAATGTTTTTAGATTTCAATTAGGCTTTGGATTTTTCTTTCAGGTGCATCATCCAATAAATGGATAATTAGTTATTCTTAGCAAAAGAGCAAAACATACACAGAAACTGTTCAAATTCTCATCATATACCTATTGATAAACCTGTTAAGTAAAGCTTTCTGCTTTATTATATATTTATGAGGGGTTATGGGCTATTTAAGAAAAGGCGTTGCTTTATATATATATTGTAATAATAAGCAGGAAAGAGAATATTAAAAGAGAGAAAATAATAAATGAAAATGAATTTACATTTATGAATTTAAATATATTATAACTATTATCTAAATACAGTGATGCACTATTGTATATCTGATCACATTAATCAAAGATTAGATTACAAGCAAGAACTCCTATTTGTGATAAAGATCAAACCAAGTACTCTTCAGACAAATCTCTTATGGTTACGTTTTTTTTTTTGTTACAAAGTTCTGGTTACATTTCCTAATCATCATCAGCTTTGAAAGATAATAAAAAAAAAACAAATATTGAGAAAGGATTTAATGTTTACTTTTATTTATTTTAATCTATGATGATCTTAAGAGCCACCTTTTAGCTTAAGGACTATTGTGGAGATTTAAATTTGAAATCCTACCAATTTTATTTAAATATTCACTGTTTAATATCTATTTTTAATTCGTGGAATTAATTTAATTTAAATTTTTATCAGTAAATTAGTATAGTGCAATGTGATATTTAATCTTTGCTTCCACGAATTAAAAAAAGATGTTAAACAGTGAAGATTTAAATAAAATTACTTATGAATCTGAGACTTGGACACTTAATAGAAGAGCAATGCAGAGACTTAAGACCATTCAAAGAAGTATGGAGAGATGCATGTTAGGAGTAACAAGAAGAGATCGAAAACGCAATATATGGGTAAGAGAACAAACAGGTGTTACTGACTTCATTTAAAAAAAATTAAGACTGAAGTGGAGTTGGGCTGGACATATTGCTAGAAGAGATTATAATAGATGGACAATTGAAATTTTAAACTGGATTCCAAGAGATTGTAAAAGATCCAGAAAGAGATCACATGTGAGATGGATGGATGAAATAAGAAAGTGTGCAGGGGTGATGTGAAGAAGAGAAGCTAACGATCGGAGAAGATGGATTGAACTTGGAAAGACCTTCATCCTGCAGTGCATTGATAATGGTTGATGATGATGACTATACTAATTTATTAATTATTTTAACAAATACTATGGATATGAGAATATGAGTTATGTTTAAGCTCAACAACTGCATTATTAAGTCAGCATACAACAATAACAAATATACCAACTTTTCGACATCAGTCAAATTCCAAAAGAAATGGGAATTGAAACCATTCATTGGGAAATATCGTTATAAATATGTTAAACTTTATTTCCATTTCCCATTTTTATGCATGGAATTATCTTATCATTTTAGAACTGCATTTAATCGATTTTTATTCAATATTTAAAGAATCCATAAATATTAATAAAAATTAATAAAATCTAGGTTTTGGACTACTTATTGTACCATTCAGTGGTACACAGTCTATATACATGTATAGAGTGTATTAGAAAAAGCTGTATTAATAAATGAAATTAGTTAATCTTTATTATTTTTTAAATTTTTTGCCCCGCAATTGATTAAAAATTTCACCAGAAATAAAATAAAATAATTTCATTTGAAAGAAAATTAAAATATGCATTTTTGGTAGCAGACATCCTTTATAAACCTTTTAAAAGTCCATATTATAACAATTATTTAACGGGCCAAAAAACTCATGTCCGGGGGAATTAAAGCAACATGAGTAATTATTAAGAATATTTATTAATTCAAATTAGCTACATTAATCAAGATTAAAAAATATTATTTTCAATAATGATTCGGCTTAGTGGACTTCACCTATCTAGAATTGAAAAAAAAAATTAGAACAAAAATAAAAAAAAAAACTTGAAAATCTTGACTTAATTTATTTCAGTCGTTACCCGACAGCTCTTGCCAGATTGGCCTCGCGATCGGCCAAAAATGGCTTTGCGATCGACCGTTGGATCATGATCGTTGTAAATGAAAATTAACCTGAATGTTCTTTCTATTCCAGGATTTGGCAATTTCTTTTTTATTTTACTTGTATATTCTAAGGTTTTATTTAATTGTGGTTGCAAAGCTGGTCAAATTTTAGATTACTTGAATGAGGTTGGTGAACTTATATTTTACAATAGCTTTTGAATTTCACTAAGTTAGGCAGCATTCTGGCATTCATTTAGGGTAACGATAATGATGGTGGGCAACAGACTCTTCTTTTCTTCATTAAAGAACTGGAACTGGAAATTCCTTTCTTTTAGGTGCAGTATGAATGGATGATATCCAGATAAATGCAGTATAAACCAAACTACAACTATATGCTTTGGACAATATGGATATACTTAAAAATACTATCCACACTGTTATGTAGCTCAGCTGGAGTGGTTTAACTTGTTCATTTCACCAAACAGCTGACAAACAGAAATCTTTTCTTTTTGTTTGAATTCTTTGGAGTATCTAGAGCTTCTCTTGAAAGTAAACTTATGTTGTTTTCTGTCTTTATTCATTACTCTGGTACAGTTCGAGCTTGTCTTGTTTTGTAAGCCTTTTTATAATATTCTGTCTAAAATGCTTTTGAAGAAAAATGTTTTCCTTAATTCAGGTGCTATTCTGCGATCTTCTCAAAATATTTTATAGCCTTTTAACTTACCTTTAATTATTCTTGTTTATTCTCTTGTTTATTCAAAATACACTTGTAATTATTTCTGGCTAGTTTATTCTGAAAGGAATTGCAATTAGTTTACTAATTAATATTTTCAGAACAACTTTGTTTTTTAAAGTATTACATATACTAGAGCAGTCAATAAATGTCTGTAATTACAGTGATTCAGTTTATACAATTTCTTTAACCATAAATTCCAAAACCGTGAATATCATATTTTTAACATTTATAATTTTGTGTGACAAAACTTAGCACTACAAATTGGAGCTATCGCAATTTTTTAACCTGCCTTTCGTACTCCAAATCACGAAAGTGGGCATTATAATTTAAATTGCCTTGCAAACATACATTACATTAGTTAATTTTTAATATTTAATTATTTCATTACAATAGTTGATTTTTAATACTTGTTTATTTTATTTTATTAAAATAAGTGGTCATTTAAACTTCCTAAAATATATATGTTTAACTACACATACTTTCTATTATTTAATTAAACATTTATTCATTTTTATCTTTGTCTTTACTATTAATTTCTGTGAAAGAATATTGACACATATACTCAATGCTTCCTTAATTTTCTGATTTCTTATTATTTCTCTATGTAGGTTAATATTAACATACCTTCTTGTCTTACAACTTCATTCACAATCATCACAATAAATATTAGATTCATCATAAATCATTTGATACTATTTTGGAGTTTGGGAGAGAGTTTTTTTTTCTTTGTATCTTCATTGTTCAAAATATATAAAATGTGCTAACACACACAAGCACACAAAATATATATTATTATTTTAATATCTATTTATTAAGTGGCTAAGCGCTTTCAAGGGTCAGAGCCCTCGTAATCATAGTCATATTACAAACTATAATAAATTGACTCGGAGTGACCCTTGAAAGCGCTTAGCCATTTAATGAATAGATATTAAAATAATAATATATATTTTCTTTATTTATTTGTAGCTTTGTGTGCTTGTGCGTGTTAGCGCATTTTATATATTTTGATTCATAGTTAGCCACGAAGTATAAACTGTTTGATTATCTTCATTGTTATAATTTTTTACATTTTGTAATTTATTTTTTTATATTTAAACACACGTATACATGGGTATGACAACAAAACTAGCAAAGAAGAGCTTTGAACATGCCATCATCAGATTTTCAATGATATGGATGGCTGAAGAGTTGGAGAGTGGAGAATATTGAAGCCTATTCATTAAAGTTTGAAGATTTTCTATCAATATAAACCAAGCATAGATTATATATATATGAAAAACAAAAACAAGTTTTAATCACGTTAAAACCTGCTGACGCTTGTATTTATGATCAACAGATGGCGTTTTTACCAAAAACACGATCAAGCGTTTGTTTACATAAACGATCAAAGAGTCAGAATTAACTATCTCTTTCGTTTTAGCCCACTTTCAGATCAGCTGATTTCAAGCTATTTTGCTGTCATCAGTGAAAGACAGAGCCAAGAAACTAGATCTAAAAACTGACTCCAAGTGTTTATGCACAGAGTTTCTATCAGTTTGCAAGCATGAAATTTTTCAGACCGATAAAGTCTTCAAATTCAGCCAAACAAACTAGATAGCTACATGGGTCTGATCTCAGTTCAGCTTCTCCACATAGTCAAAGCCTCTGCAATCTATATCATTGCGGAAACCTTTAAAGGTAGATTTATGAAAAACAAAAACAAGTTTTAATCACGTTAAAACCTGCTGACGCTTGTATTTATGATCAACAGATGGCGTTTTTACCAAAAACACGATCAAGCGTTTGTTTACATAAACGATCAAAGAGTCAGAATTAACTATCTCTTTCATTTTAGCCCACTTTCAGATCAGCTGATTTCAAGCTATTTTGCTGTCATAAAAAAATTTCATGCTTGCAAACTGATAGAAACTCTGTGCATAAACACTTGGAGTCAGTTTTTAGATCTAGTTTTTTGGCTCTGTCTTTCACTGATGACAGCAAAATAGCTTGAAATCAGCTGATCTGAAAGTGGGCTAAAACAAAAGAGATAGTTAATTCTGACTCTTTGATCGTTTATGTAAACAAACGCTTGATCGTGTTTTTGGTAAAAACGCCATCTGTTGATCATAAATACAAGTGTCAGCAGGTTTTAACGTGATTAAAACTTGTTTTTGTTTTTCATAAATCTATCTTTAAAGGTTTCTGCAATGATATAGATTGCAGAGGCTTTGACTATGTGGAGAAGCTGAACTGAGATCAGACCCATGTAGCTATCTAGTTTGTTTGGCTGAATTTGAAGACTTTATCGGTCTGAAAAATTTCATGCTTGCAAACTGATAGAAACTCTATGCATAAACACTTGGAGTCAGTTTTTAGATCTAGTTTCTTGGCTCTGTCTTTCACTGATGACAGCAAAATAGGTTGAAATCAGCTGATCTGAAAGTGGGCTAAAACGAAAGAGATAGTTAATTCTGACTCTTTGATCGTTTATGTAAACAAATGCTTGATCGTGTTTTTGGTAAAAACGCCATCTGTTGATCATATATATATATATATATTGTAATGGGATGGGGTAGTAGGAAATGGAAAAAGGGATGAAAGGGGGGTGATGGCAAAACTCATCACCAACCCCAAGTCAATACAAAATATTCAAAAGGAGCATGAGATAATGAGAATCTCTGAGAGCATTGAGACATCAGCCAGCATTATAAAGCATAATTAACCATCAACCAGCATTATAATTTAAAAAATAAGTACAAGTAAATACTCAAGAGAAATAACCTTCCATCATCATCATTGATGGGATTAAACATATCAGTACAATAAATCAGCAGTCCATCTTGTGGCTGGATTTGAACAATAAAAAAAATATAAATCAACAGTCAACCTTATGACTGGATTGGAAATGGGTCTTCTGTAGACCAGGCTAACTATTGAGTCTTTGCCAGCTTGGGTAATTATTTAACCATTAATTTGGAGGCACAAACTAAGTGCTCATCCATCAGAATACATAATAATTAAACAATAATGCTGGGACATTAAAACATGCTGATCATCATCAATGCTCAGGCCACTTGTAATGGCCAACTATAACTTAACTTCTAATAAGACTAAATTAAAATAAAATATAGTGCATGGGCTTTAAAGAGTATCCTTTTTTGCACCAACCATGATGATGATTGATCATCTCTGGATGCCCCAAAGCACTAAATACACATTCCCCATTTATATATTCATCCCGTGCTCGAATCTAGCTCAGAGAACATAAGCTCTATTACTGTATGTGACAAAGAGATGATGGAAACAATTTTTAACAATTGACTACAAGTTTATTAACAATAATAATAAAATGGAAATTAAGATCCTTAAAAATAAGATTACTCACATAAAACTTTCTGATTTTGATTACAATACAAAATTTCATATGATCATGTTGCGATTTAAATAATTGCTATTCAAAATTCAAATTGTTACATTGATTTACATATATGCACGCACAGACGTGCAATTTCTATTATACAATTAATCTATTTCAATTGATATTCACTAATAACAAAAAATAATTAAAATTTACATGTGTTTGCGTGTGTGCGCACGCTGACATTTTCATCATATTTTAACTTAACAGCAATAGTATTATATTTTCATTATTAAATTCTTTGGAAAATATGTGTGTATAAATAAAATATAGACATAATTTAAAATTAGTTTCAATTTATAAGTTCTCTTTTTTTTTCTTAAAAAAAGTATAGTCAATTTTTGACAGGTATTTGTTGATTAATTATTAACATTTTTAAATTAAATTATTGAATCATCAATTCTTTACTTTTTTTTTAATATAAATTTTTTCAAAATAATGTCCAAGAGGATTATTGTTCAAAAACATCTCTTTTGCCTTTAAAAACAGATGGTCAATGAATTATTATTGGTTCTTAATTATAATTCAAGCAAACTTATTTTATATTCTTTTAAAATATATAGATTTTTAATTGACTTAAAAACAATATTGTTCTCTATATGTCTATTTTTACATGACTTGTTTTAAAAGAACTCACCAGCGATATATACGTTTATCTGTGCTTTTCTGCATATATCTGACGCAACATACGTGTAATTAATTCTTCAGCAAGCTGGAAGATTTTTCTTGGTGAGTTTGGTTTTAGTGATCGTCATCATCAGGAAAAAGTATAATCCATGTAAAATATGGGTCTCTTTCTATCTAGGATTGTTCCAGGCAAACAGCTGTCTTGGTTTGATAGATTTCAGACAAGCAACTGTCCTCTCCACGTTTAAGGCTATGAATTTCAGCACAAAGAAGTGGGTCATTTTTCTCCATGTAAATTCCAACTCCTGCTAAGGAAAACAGTCTACTATCTTGCCTTAAGATACATCAGTTTATGGTAGCTATTCTGCAAATTCTGTGGTCAGCTAAAACCAACTGTTGCACTTCATCAAGTTGCAGCAAAATATTGTAACTAACTTTTCAGCTGACCGTTCTTAAAAAAATTATTATCCAGACTGCTCTCTTCAAAAATCACTCTCCATCTTGCGTTGTTAGCTGAGAGGTATCACAGCCGCCATGCAAGCAAGTAGTTGGTTGCAGACGGTTGTGGGTTCGCATCCCGGCTGATGCTATGACATATGAAAAAAAAATCACTCTCCAGACTGACTGATATTTTTTATCAGCCCTTTTTATAAAATTATTTGAGGTGATAATAACACCTTGATTGAAAACAATTTTTATTTTTATCTCTCTAATCCCTTTGAAAACATACATGTTTTAATTAATTAAAAAAATTTCAAAAACAAGTATTGTGTTTTTACATTTCACAATCAGAATAATAATAATACAATATATATATTTATTCAGACCTTTTAAAAGTTGAATTTATAAAACAATATTTTAAATCAGAGTTATTATTTTTTTTTATTTCATCGAATGTAGAAAATATCAACTATAATTTTTGTCTGTGTTTATTTCTAGATTTTCTTTCAACTTTATATATATATATATTTATGCACACACACTATATTAGTATGTGCTATGTAATCCAACTGGTTACAATATATATATATATATATGGGAGATGATATGATCTGGACCAATTGATGAGTTCTGGTTCAGCACAGAATCCATATATTGGAGATCATTTATCTTTTTTGCATGTATGTGGTCATGTGATTCAGTTGTATAAGATGGAGTGGATGACTAAAGGAAACTTGAAAATCTGGCTTCAAATTCCCTCTAATTTTCTAATTTAGTAAACAATCACTGACAAGATTTTAAATCAATTAGTTGAGATACATTCAGATTGATTTTTTGGAAAGTACCAAATCTCATGCTGTAAGATTTGAATCTCAATTTAAGTCTCAAATCTGAGTACTGACACTTTAAAAAGAAAGCTATCAAAATGCATTAAATATAGAAAAAAATCTTTTCATATTGTAATGGAATGAACATATGATATGATATGAGGTGGTGGCAAATTATTATCATCCTTATTGAATATCTCAATCGACACTGTCAATGAATACTCATCAGCAAATATAAATGAAGCACAAGAGAATCAGCATAGAATAAAATAATTAATTATAACAATTATAAGTTACATCACCAGCATTAAACATGAATAGTTAACAGTCATGCATTTTGACTGGATCTAGAAGAGGTTCATTACCAAGATATAGGCTAATTATCTGGCTACTGCCAAACTTAGGGCATAATATAAAAGCAATCATCTGCATGTACTTGCTTTAGTACTAAAGTATATATCATAATAAAATGCTAAGATCTTGATATATGCTGATCATAATCAATGCTAGGCCTCATGGCACTATGAATGTATGAGCAAACTATAAATTAATGTCTAATCTGTAAGATAAAATGCAGTAAATGGACTTTAAAGGTGATATTGACCTTTGTGCCATCCAGAGAATATCTGGGCATCCAAGCACAAACACATATCCCCGCATATATAATAACTATTATTGCTCTAGAACTAGCTCAAGATTATAAGAATCTTAGGGACTATAACTGTGAACAAGTGAAAATATAAATGTTTATGATTGATTTATTTTAACTTAAATAGTCTTAGTGAGATCATTTACAAATCACATTAAAGCACAATGCTATGATAAATTCAGGTCATACATACTACCAATTCACAGAAAAGATAGCTGGAGGAATAAAGACATTAACACAAAACAATTTCAGAAACTACTATTTTTTAACAATTCTTTAATAAAATTAACTAATAAATAAGAATATTAAAAAGACAAACATGATATGACAATTCAAAATCAGGCAAACAAGATGATTTTCTGTTAGATTTCTACTAATTAATTAACATTAACTGAGTTATTACCCATTTTTAATAATTAAATTTAAAAACATTTCACAATAAGAGATCAAAAATTTAAGATTAACTAAAATTAACTAAAACCTTTTATGATAATTAAATCTGAAGATACGTCTCGCAATAAAATTTAAAGAAATTATCATCAGCTAAAATCTTTCCTTATGAAGATAGAAGACCCTTTACACTTGAGGGAAAATAAAATAAATTTTAAAAAAGCATGCTTCAGTGAAAAAACCCTAAATCAAAATTATTCATTACTATCAATTATTACTTATATTAAAAATTATTTGTAAACATAGATATACACACACTACAATACCTTTTTACTGGGGATTTGTTTATCTTTTAGTTCTTTTGAATTTACAAATTTCCAATTCCTTTTGTGTTAGTTTTTCCTTGTAGCTTCAAGTATTGAGGTTAAATATTTTTTATAGTTCTTCCATTGACTTTTTTTTGTAGATCCCATTTGGAGATCCAGAAATATTTTACTTCAGGTGAACACAGGGTCAGTTTATCATTCATTTTTTTCTGGAAGCTTTTTCTTCATATAACATATTTTAGAGTATAATGATTTTCAGATCAGAGTAATATAAGCTGAAACAGTCATGCTTTTGGATGGGCACCATGTTTCTTTAAAATTCTTCCCAAGCATACTCTACATTTTCTTTTAGGTAACCAGGTTATATGGTGGTACGTGATGCTCAACTTTTAGCTAAAGCTTAGTCAACTCTATTTTTAAAATCATTTTTTAACAATTAGCAGTGAGACTAGTCTTACTTCTGACAACAAGCTTAACTTCTCACTTTTCTGATCAAGAGCTGAGCTGCTACTGTTATTCTCTTTTCAATAGATGAACCAAGACTGATTTTTACTTAGTAATCAATCTGAATCCCTATATTTTCTCCCCTCCCCATTATTTATTCAATCACACTATATCAGAAATAGCAGCATTAAACCTTGATCAATTAACATTATTTTTATAAAAGGATTATTTTTCTGTTTTTTAATTAATTAATAATTCTAATCCCAACTTTAATTATTGAAAAATTCCTCGTAGTTAGTTTTTTTCTTAATTATTAGAAACAAGACAATCCTTTAATTTTGCAAAACATCTTTTAATTTTTTCTTAGAGAGAGAAAAAAACTGTCTTTTCTGTGAGTATATTCATTAATTACCAGATATTAATTGAAAACAGCATTTTTTATTTAAAATGTGAAAATCTTTTTTTTTTAAAAAAAAAAAATAGATAAACATATAGATAGATAGATAGATAGATAGATAGATAGATAGATAGATAGATAGGTAGGTAGGTAGGTAGGTAGGTAGGTAGGTAGGTAGGTAGGTAGGTAGGTAGGTAGGTAGGTAGGTAGGTAGGTAGGTAGGTAGGTAGATAGATAGATAGATAGACAGACAGACAGACAGACAGACAGACAGATAGATAGGTAGGTAGGTAGGTAGGTAGGTAGGTGGGTGGGTGGGTGGGTAGGGAGGGAGGTAGATAGGTAGGTAGGTAGGTAGGTCGGTTGGTAGGTCGGTAGGTAGGTAGGTAGGTAGGTTGGTAGTTAGGTAGGTCGGTCGGTCGGTATTTTGAACCTCTAAATTAATAAATATCATAAATGACTTTAAATTTTAATGAATTAAATTTGATCTCAGGTCATTAAAGATATTCAGTGTTATTTTTCGTTCTGCAGCTCACAGTACCGCTATGAATATGAGGCAAAAGACCTTGAAAGCGCTTAGCGTGTAATAATTTCTGTGTATCTTTATAGCTTTTCATTCAAGTGTGGCATACGCTTTGTTAATTTTGTATATTAAATTATCGAATGAGAAGTCTTAAAATCTTTAATATTTTTAAGATAGTCCAGATCAATTATTATAAAGGAGAGAAGTTTTTAATAGTTCATACAATCCATGTTTTGAAATGAATATGAAATACGATAATAATAATAATAATAATAATAATAATAATAATAATAATAATAATAATAATAATAATAATAATAATAATAATAATAATAATAATAATAATAATAATATCTGTTTTCAATATTGGATATTAATTGGATGGAACTAAGGTCATAAGAAAATTGACTTATAAAACAAATATCTGAATATAAATTGGATTTAAAGTCATTTTTCACTCTTTATACTATTCAAAGATATTTGATAAAATACATTTCTATACTTCAAAACAGATGATTTTATAGGAAAATATAGTATATTAAAGTTTAATCTCATAAGTTATTCTAGGAATGATTTTTATTAACAGATTTGAATTTCCCATTTTAAAATTTGTGAAAATAATATTTATTTTTAGTAAAATTCTGTGTTGAAAGCAATATGAATAGTTCCAGATTTATTTTAAATCAACATGAAAAGATATTTTAACTTAAAATTTTATCTGAATATAAACATTTACTAGCATATTACTTTTTTAAAAAAAAACTTGGAAATTAAAATAGTGATATAAAATTTTCTTTAATGTGCTATATTTTACCGTTAAAAATAAATAAATAAATGTCAATGTGGTTTGATTAGTAAAAAAATAAATTAAACATTCTAAAGTAATTTTTTCAAATTTAAACTGATTTTTTTTTTTTAATGTCTATTCATCATCAATCATTAGAAACCATTTGCGAGAATGAGTATGGCCGCTCTAAATCTAAAAAAAAAAAAGATAGAATATAGAAAACAAAAAGAGAGAGAAAAGATTAGAATCAAAATTGGTGTGTGTAATTAAAAGATATAAATATGGCTACAGAAATCTATAATATTATTATCATTCTTGATATAGAGAAACAACCATGGCATGAAATATTTATATATTAATCTGAAGATAGTAAGACCAAATAAGAAAATGAAAAGAATGGGGGAAAAAGGAAGGGGGAAAAGAGACAGAATATATATATACAATTTTCAGTTAAAACTATAAATCTTATCATTTTAATAGAATAAGTATCTTTATAAATTAAAGCAAAGATTAAGCATGGTATGGAAGATTCATATATCTAAAGACAGTAAGACAAAATAAGAAAATGGAAAGAAAGGGGGGAAAGGAGAAAGAGAAAGAATATATATATTTACAATTTTCAGTTTTAATTTTGTCAAGCGTTGTTAGCCGAGACGCCATCGCAGCCGCTCTGCAAGTAGTTGGTTGCTAGACGGTTGTGGGTTCGCGTCCCGGCTGATGCTATGACATATGAAAAAAAAAAAACCTATACATTTTATATAGAATAAGTATTTCTATATATATATATTAAAGCAAATATTTTTCATGGATAAAAATAAACATAATTTTAAATTCATCTAGAGGAGAAAAAAGAGACAATATATATACAATTTAATAATGAAAATAATATGTATCTGTAAATAAAATATTGTCAGACTCTTATTAAAAAAAACTTTTTACACAAATTATACTTTGTAAAAAGAAAAACATTATAAAGCATTAAAATTTGATATAATGTGTATATTTGCAACTTTTTAACGTCAAGCAGTTGTCCCGGGTTAGCGGGTTCGCGCCCCGACCGATGCTATGACACATGGAAAAAAAAAAAGTTTTAGTAATTTCAAATCTAGCAAACAATAACCATGCTTAGGTTTATCTCAGCTCATTAAAATTTATATGTAGCATTGAAATAGAATAAATTATGTTAAAAGGTCTTTAGACAGATAAATTAACTTTAAATTTACCATTTTGGTGTATTTATAAATTTATTTTAAACGCACATTGATTATGTAAGTAATATTTACAAAGGCCGTAAAACCTCAATGCGCGTTTAAAATAAATTTATAATTACAACTTTAAATTATCGTAATAGATTGCTAACTATAAGATCTTTCCATTGACTCGTTGTAAGTCGAAAGATTTCGCGAGTACTAATGTGTAATAGGAATTGTGGACTTAATCAGTGAAGTATTGAATAGCTTCACGCTTTCAGATCTAACCGCTTCAGCTTCACCTATTCATATAGAAAGTAGGTTGAAGTAAAGAAGGGTTCCTCTATTTTCTTCCAAAGTGTAAGCTTGTGGTTAATACCTGTAGAGGTCCCTATCATCGCATTTTAACGCGCACACTCTTGAGGTTTTACGGCCTTAGTAAACATTTTTTTTTTCCATATGTCATAGCATCGGCCGGGAGGCGAACCTGCAACAACCGTCTGTAACCAACTGCTTGCTTGCAAGGCAGCTGCGCTGGCCTCTCGGCTAACGATGCTTGACGCCTTAGTAAACATTTTGGTGTAAGTGTTGGAATGTTAGAATTATTTTAATGAGTAAATTGGTTTAAATATTCTTTTGTCTAATTTCCTCCTGATTTTGCTCTGTATATAACTTACTAGAGACAAAATTATGAAAACTTGCCTACAGAAAATCTTTTTTTTATTTTTTATTAATAATACGGATTATTATTTTGGGATTGTGAAGATCATTATCTTTTAATTTCCTGTTATCTAATGTAAAAGTTAGTTTTTTTAAGTGGAGATGAGTTATATTTATTCATGAATGATATTTTTTTAATAATTTACTATAATATGAATTATAATGATTTTAATGAGCTTATCAAATATATAACACTAAGAATGTAAAACCATTCTCAGAACAATCAAGCCAGAATGTTATTACTATAATTCAAAACTAAGGTTTCTAAAAAATTAGTTAAATGAACGTGCAAACAAAATACATTGATATATCAAAATGTGGGTACTCTTTGCAAGTTTATTTAATATATAGGGGGTTTGAACTCAGACTTTCACATGACTCTCAACTATTCACACTATCTTATTCTGATGACACACTTTGATCACACACATGTTGAAAAGATAAATAATCACCAATATACATATTTTGTACTAAACCAGCACTCGTCAATTGATCCAGATTATCATCTCCATACATATATATAATTAATTCTCAGCTTATATTAAGATAGCCAATCTTCATATTTTAATAGACAGGCTTCAATCCACTCCACCCCACAACTCTTCAGCCATCCAGTTCATTAAAAATCTGATGATGGAACACTCAAAGCCCACATTGGTGCCAATCTTCTCATCTTACCCATGTTGACCATAAGTCACTCTAACCCCTGATGTACAGGATATAATCCATTTACATAGATATACAAGGGATGGGCAGACCTCACAGCAGTATATTTAATATATGAATTTTTTCTACAGTTCAGGCTTTTTCATACTTGCATTCCAATGTGTAATATATAAGGTTTGAACTCAGACTTTGACATGACACTCAACTATCCACATTATCTCATTTATGTATATAAATATATGTAAATGGATTATGACCTGTACATGAGAAGTCAAAGTGACTTATGGTCAACATGGGTAGGATGAGAAGGTTGGCACCAATATAGGCTTTGAGCATTTCATCATCAGATTTTTAATAAAATGAATGGGTGGATGAAGAGTTGTGGGATGGAGTGGATTGAAACGTGACCATTAAAGTATGAAGATTGGCTATCTTAATATAAGCTGAGCATTGGTTGTATATATGTGTGATGATAATCTGGACCAACTGATGAGTGTTGGTTTAGCACAAAATACGTGTATTATTGGTGATTATTTATTTTTTCAACATGTGTGTGATTAAGGGTGTCAGCAGTATGAGATAGCATGGATCATTGAGGTCATGTGAAAGTCTGAGTTCAAAACCCATATATATTACAGATTGGAGTGCAGATATGAAAAAGCCTGTACTATAGAAAAAATCCATATATTAAGTTTATTTAAGTAATTCTTTAGAAATATTGTTTATGAATTATCTCAATAATGTATTCATATTACCAATCAAGAGGCTTTACTGTCCAGAGTTCATAAGAAATCAATCTGAGGATCTTATTTTCCAAAATCTGACCCTTTATCATATTATGCAGGGAATGTAACATGTATTACTTATAAATGCAAACGTCTATGCTTTTAGTTGTTTGATTGCTTTTTTTAATAGAATAAAAATTAAGGTAAATTTGTCATTCTTATAATATTTATAGACTTCTAGTACAAATATATTCATCTGATCTTAATGTTGTAACTATTCTTCTATTTATAAAAATAAAGGGATGGGGAAATATGAAGTACTTATTCTGGATTGTGTTATTCTCTATATAATAAAGTATTACAAAGGATTTTGTTAAGTAGATTATTTTCTAATCAGAGATTGGCATTATTGAAATACCATAAACATAGTTTATTGCCAGAAAAAACGTAATCAATGTGCATTAAATAAATTTATAATTACAACTTTAAATTATCGTAATAGATTTCTAACTATAAGATCTTTCCATTGACTCGTAAATCGAATGATTTCGCGAGTACTAATGTGTAATAGGAATTGTGGACTTAATCAGTGAAGTATTGAATAGTTTCAGCTTTCAGATCTAACCGCTTCAGCTTCACCTATTCATATAGAAAGTAGGTTGAAGTAAAGAAGGGTTCCCCTCTTTTCTTCCAAAGCATAAGCTTGTGGTTAAGACCTGTAGAGGTCCCTGCCATCGCATTTTCAAGCGCACGTGCTTAAAGGTTTATTGCCTTAGTTAATATTACAACCAAAGTGTAATGAGAAAATGTGTGTGTAACGCATTTGATCTAGTTAATCAAGAAGGCTTGTGATAATGTTTGAAAGAAAAAAAAAATTGCTTATTTACAAAAATTTGAAATGAAATCTAGTATTAAACAAAGTTGTATACTAACTTATATACATATGTCACTAGTTTTTGGAATGTGTAATAGATGGCTTCATGAATTTGCTGCTATGATGATGATGGAGTTTTTAATTTGAATTAATTAAAATCAAAATCAAAACGTTCATCTTTTTGCCTTCTAAATTTATAGCATAATATTGATTTTTTCACTATTTTCGATTCAAAAGGTCAACTTCAAAATGTTCTTAGTATTGTCAATGCAACCTATAAAAAAATTGTTTTAATGATTAATGATTAGATAAATCAGATGATTTATTGGCCAGTGATAAAAAAACATCTTCACAAATATTTTGTTTGGTAGCTTTTAGTGTGATTCTGCATTTAGTAATGTAAAAGACAGGGTAATTTATCATCATACAAATATTTAGCCAATTTGCTTATTAAAAAAGATTGTTCTAACTTATTTAAGAGAAATGAATTTCTCTTATTGATGTAAAATAAAGATATTGGGAAAAATTTATTCACAGGATCCTGTTTAAGTTTTTGAAAATATGATGGAAAGATCAATTGATATATTCTTCAGATAATTAGTGGTGATATTGAGATACTAATTGTTAAAAGTATTTGTGAGACAGGTGAAGAAGCGTATACTTTTTAAAAATATTTTTTGGCAAACTTTAGTATTGTTTTATATAATATATAGTTTTGGTTACATTGTAGAATTATTTCAAAGACATTCTAAAATAGTGCAATATTGTTTTCATTGGAATGTTACATACGATCAGGAATTAAGTACCATGGATAATAACATTTGGTTAACACAGGCAAAAACTCCATACAGTAGTGCCACTCAGTGCCAACAAGAGTAATCAATGGATGCCAGAAGGTATGTGCTAGTATAAGAAATGATAGTCATGTGATGTTTATTGGTTAACATTTGGTCATGTTATTGAGATCTTAAAAAAGACAGTACTGTAAGATGTCAAATAATCAGACAAAGAAGTAGTATATAATAAGTGTGATGTAGTTGGTGTTCTATATTGATTAATATGTTCATGAAAATGTATTTTGTTTTTTCTCTTTCTATCTTTTGTTGAATCAGTATAGCCATAATCATTTACAAGTGATTGCATATAATGATATATCATCTACAAATAAATAATAATGAATTATTTCTTAGTTATAGTTACATAGAATTTATTCCTGAATTGGAATTAACTTATGAACTATTTACACTTAACAAGTATTCTAAATTTGAATCATTAAAATTATCCAAGATAATGTAAAATTATCTTTTGTTATTTGTTTATGCACAATTGCATAAAACAAATATCAAAAGACCTACGAAGAATAAAAAAGAAAGAGGAAGTATGGAGATTATTAAAATAATCGAAAAGACCAATTTGACATACAAAACAAAGTTGCAATAGAAATTATCAATTGATGAATATTTATCTACATTATACCAATAAAACAGCTATTGATAACATGAGTAGGAAAGCTTGTAAAATACATGAAGTGGTACATTACCCATTTTTAAGAAATGATGGATTATTTATTTTTAAAATAACAACAATTCAATCATTGTAGGATTTTTTTACACCAGTAATATATAAGGATGTCAAATATAATGCAATTTTGAAATATTTTACTTATCTTTACCTTTCAATATTAGTGGGCTTTTTGTACTTGAGAATCTGGAGAAATTGACTTTTGATTCATGATAGTTATTCCATTTGAACATTATACTGTTTATATTATTATTGTTATCATTTTATTATTATTATTATTATTGTTGTTGTTGTTGTTGTTGTTGTTACTATTATTATCATCATCATCATTATTATTATTATTTCAAAAACTGCATGATTCGTACAAAGTAATGTCATACCCTCAGGGGTAAGGTTTTCAGATCCCATCTAGTTCTGCCACATCTGATACTCAGACTTCTTATGAACTCTTAAATAATAAAACCATTTAATTGTTTATTTTTAATTATTTAAAAAACTGAAAAGTAAAAATTTTATTTATAAAGTTATTTATTTCAGAATAAACAGATTTTGGATATATATTCTATTTTAAAAAGTAAACTTATACTTAACAACAACAACAAAATATAAATATAAAAACTTAAGAAGTAAACAACAAATAAGTAAAGAGAGATCTCAGTTTGCATAATCTTGATACACATAAATCTGTTTTGAGTAAATAATTAACAGCATATATAAAAGGGAGAAAAAGGCAAAAAATGTTTATATATGTCCATTATAATCTTTAGTTTTGGTTTGTCATATGCTGTTGAACATATTTTATGATATATTACATTACTTATTTTCATTTGGTAAAAATTATTTTCATATTCTGCTTTAAAGAATAGTAAAAAATGCACACAAAAGAAAATTTGACTAAACAAAAAGTCATGGAGTAGATCACAAACATAAGTCTAGAACGGCCTGCAAATACATTAAATTAAAAAGAAATAGCTATAGGTTTGTTTTTGAAAGGGAATATTTAGTAAAAGTAAATATGATTTTCTTGGAAATCGACTTTTATATCATCAACTGTTTTAATAAAGCCAACACCATCTGTGATACTTTTTAATGTATAAGTAAAAGTAAATATCTTTTAAACAAATAAACACAAAAATTTAATAATTAATTTATAAAAATGTGGAGCAACGATATTTATTCATTGTTATTATATATGTTTTAGGAACTGGGTGTAATGCCTGTTACTTAGAAAAAATTGATAACATTGAGAAATGGGATGGAGATCATTTTGAACCAAAAGAGGTAACTCATTATATAATATGTACTAAATCTACTATCATATGATATGTTCATTGAAAAATTTGGCTTTATGTAAATGTGCAAAAAATGTGCATTGTTTATTTATATGCTTTTGGGAATTACATATAACTAATACAGTTAGAAGTGGCAAAAATTAAAGTTAGAGTTCCTTGAAAAAAATGAGTATAATAGTAATGATGTAAAAAATTATAAAGGTATAAGATAAGTTTATTCTAAACATTGTTAAAATATATTTTTTAAAATAAAAACAACCTTAACATAGGATGGTCAAATAGTAAAACTCTTGTCAAATAAATAAGTAATCATAAAATAAGAGATGATATGAAATATAAAAAGGGAATTGTATATACAATAACTTGTGGAAATTGGTATATTGTTTACTATGGACATACACTGAAATAAATGAAAGAGCAAAAAGATATAATAATGCTATTAATAAAAAAGATGATAGATCTGCCTTACATATTCACTATTTAAAATATGGACATGAAATAGATTGTGTCAAAAATATAAGACCTATAAATTATATTAAACATATGAAATCAATTACAGTAATTATAACAAAAATATTTGTATGAACATATATAAAACATCAATTAATTTGACTAATAATTGGCTAATGATATATAATGGAAAGTTATATAATATACATTTATACAGAGTTTTTTCTTGCCTTAAAAATATTGTATGGTTTTAATAGATTATAGTTAAGTGTATATAAAACAGATAGATGCCACTATATATGCAATGACTTGATGTGCTGATATAGCTGTTATGTTCTGCAAGATAAGTTAAAAGTTTATATTTTTTATGATTATCATCAGAAAAGTGATTGCTACAAAAATTGTGTGCTTACTCTGTAGATGTAGAGAAAAAATTGGGTCAAGGGAGATAGTTTTAATTGGATTTGGAAAGATCAGAAATAATATTGATAATGTTTGGAAAGTGTTTCGTCACACCATTTTAAATATAGAAATAAAAAAATGTTTGTTGTGGGAGTGTTACTGTAAGGAGGTTTTATAACAGTTGTACGTAAGGTTAGTCAATTTTTAGTAATTTGTTACTAAATATTTTTTAATTTAAGAAAGGAAGTGATTTATTTGAAAAAAAAAAAGTTTTGAGGCCTAAGGTTGGAATGCATGTGTTTATCATTGACCATTGAAATAAAGTAAAGTTTGTCTCCTTTGTATAAAGGGTTTGAAGAGTAGGAGAGGAAGCATAAAGTTAAATATAAAATAGAGGACTTGAAAAAATAAGGAATATGAATTGAATTTGCATCCCACAATATATATATATATTGTAAGTCTGAAACGTGTGATTCGTTAACATAGTACAGAATTCGACCACCACACAGAACAGCAGCACCATCTACGTAGCGAAGCCACCCGTGGTACTGAGTTCGAACATAGTTTATCGGTTCCACAATATAATCTACAAAACAACGCATCTGATGCAACATTAGTAAATATTTCTTTAGGCACGGTGGTCAGGGATATGCAAGAGATTCATGATTTTATTTCGAGTTAGCTAATAATAACATTAATATTAAACATTTATCTTTACAGAATCGAGGAAATATAATATGGAATGGGTATCGAATAAATAAATAAAGAAGTAACGGCAGATGTATAGTTTGACATTATTTATTGAAACATTTTAATAATAAATCATTTACTAATAATATTTGGTAATATTTAAAATTGAGTAACGGAATTTTCCAATACTGTTATATATTAAAGAAATACTTTTATTTATTTAGAAACATTTAGGCGAAATCATTTTACCAATAATACTTTATATTTAAGATCTCAGTAGTGGTATTTTCCGATACTGTTAGGTTTACAAAGAGAAATACATTTTTTTATGATGTAATCTAGTTACCTAAAATTCTCAGGCAAGTATTTCTAAGGCATGCCTTTAGGGATTTATACTTTTGCAATACAAGAATCTAAAGTAAGATTTATAATAGTAGTGGTGGACGTATATTTATTTAATTAAAGATATTTACTAATAATGAAGGGCAAACATTTATTTGAAAGTGAATTATGTCACTAATGCAGGGATGGAGTTATATATAGAATAATAAAGTTAATAAAAGAAACACATGGTACATTTATAAAGGCGATAGGAAGTGGCAGTATATTGAAACTGCAAAGCCATGAATGAGTATAAAAAATGGGCTGGCATTTGCCATCGGCCCGAAGAGGTAAGGGGTCACATAAGCATAACCAGGGGAAGTGGTTCATGCCACGATTGTCTGATGGCTGCATGATGGTTGTCAAGCCCTACAGGAGCATTCTTGTGTAGGACGACTGGGGTTAATTTCAACCCTATAGAATCTGGAATATTCAAGGCTTGTAATGGGTCATTGCGTCTTTAAAACGTAACACATGTATAATGTATAGACAATTCTGGTAAGATTTAAATATATTTTATAGCTTGGCCCTACATTATCAACATTTAATAAAGAATGTTTGCGACTCTCAAAGAAATGCAATTTTATGGAATTATTAATTAAAATTTAATAAAATATAAACAATATGTAAACTGGGTGATTATTACAACTAATACGTCAGCCATTTGCTAAGCAGTAGACCCCTGCATTACAATAAATGAAGCATTGAATGTGTGTCAATTTATATGAAAATATTAAGTTATTTATGAAAGTAAATATTAATGAAAATTTGACACGCATCCACTATTTCAAGTGATCATAGATTTATACTTAGAAAATTAAGAGCATGCGATAATTATATAAAATGTAGATTTTAGAAATACGTACCAAGAAAGATAGAGTTAGGCAGGCTAGATTGTTAAAGAGATTTACATAATATTAATTATTCATTTTATAGTTTTACAAGTGAGAATTTATAGTTTATAGTTCATAAGTTATAAAAAGATGAATGAGCTATAGCGGGATATTAGTAGAGTACTCTAGAGAATTTGGATACAGGTACCTGTTTTATGAGGTTTTTTGATTCAGTGATCAGCAGCAAATTGTTCATGATTCTAGCATTAGCAGTTCTTTCCAGTGTTTAGGTGATTTGATTATTTGAATAGCAGCAGCAGTTTTCCAATTGTTCGGGGTAGCAGATCTTCTTTGATTGATTTTATGGAAGGCACGGGCGTAGGTTCTTGGCAAACAATCGACCATCTCTGGGGAGAATAGTCTTAGGCACTTTCTACTCACGCATACTGTGGCATATAAAAACAATACATATATTAGGGGACTCTCAACTGCTCGAGAGCAAAGCTAAAGTTCAACTGAAAGTTTTTAGAAAGTCTAAAATGGCCTCTTAGATCTTATCTTTTACATTTTTGTGATATTTTATTTTTGGATTCCACTTAATCTGCCCTGAGGATAATCAATGCATATTTGTTAAGTTTAATTATAGAGAAAGCTGCCTTTCTATTGTTTACATTTACATTTTATAATTACATTTTGGGGAATTTTTCTTTAATTAATCTATTATCTCTCACCGACCGTTGCTTTTAAAATTTCAAATACAAAAGGGGACATATGATTATTTTTACTTTTAATTAAATATTACAATCTATTTCTAAAATTATTACTAAATGAAATTTAAACAAAGCAATAAATAACGGATTTTACAATTCAAAATAAATAGTTAAAATTATATATTTTTATATAACTAAAAGAAAAAATCTAAATTATATTCTTTATCTTTATTTATTGCCTTAAATTTGATATCAAAATGTGTGCGTGTTAATGGTGAATTCTACTTATATCTATACATTTTTAATATTTCTACACACACAATTTGATACCAAAAGTTTAAATTTGGGTAGGATAGAGCGGTGAGTGAGAGACGATAGAAAAAGGTGAAACTTTAAATTCGAATTCAAATCTTACTGTTTCATCTCCCCTTACTTCCCATGAACAATTAAGGAAGAACAAAGGAGGCAAGGAAAGAAAAATATGTTGCTACATTACATAATTTAGGTATGAAAAAAAAATTTTTTTTTTTACAGATATATAGAAATATAGAAAGCAGAGATTACATGAAGCAACGAATATTTTATATACCCGGATCTAGAATTTATAGTTTAATTTAAAATGGCCTAATTTGGCCATGTCTGGTTAAAAATCTTATATTAGTTACACTGATAATATATAAAAAAAATTCTTAGAGTAATAGTAATTAAAATAATAATATATATATAAAAAAAATTTCTATCTAAAGCCTTATTTAACCAATATAAATTCCATTCAACCAAATTCATTTAACCAAATTCGTTTTAATATTCTTATATACGTTTAATAACCATCCTAAGAGGCTAAAATATTTTATATCCCCAGGTCAGATGGATAATATCTATCTCTCATTGTCGATGACTGCAGCCTTGGGTTTTCTAATTTTTGCCTTCTATCAGGTGGTTCTTTGGCCCAATGGTTAAAATCCAATGTAGTAAGAAATTCAATCATTTCTTCTATGTCTTTTATCTGACTGACTGCCATTAATTGTTGGATGGTTAGCGGCATGTTACATTGGATAGTTCTATATTTCCATTTTCCCATATTCCACCAGTCTTTGGCAGAGCCTTGTAGATGGTAACTGGCCGTAGCTATCCGTAAATCTGGTCCTTTCTTATGAAATTGGGAGAACTTTTGTAAGCTCTCTAAGTGGGTTTGAGGGTTTTCCTCTATATTTCCTTTAATAAAGATTTTCTTTGCTAAGTAGCTCTGGTGTCCATTGTCCATTTTCATGATTTCTTCCATGACCTTTGGTCCTTCTATATTTTCATCCCCATCTACGCTCGTCTCCTTTTTACTGCTTTCATTCAACGGTTCTTGTGGGCCTTCATCTATTGGAATGAGGTCTATTTGCTCATCATACTTATTTACATTTATTAGACTATCTGTCTGCTCTTCTATTATCATAGGTTCATCAGATCTTTCTAACTTCCTTTCATTTTCCATATCTTTAATCTCTTCTTTCTTTTTACTAATTCGGGATATTCCAAAATGTTCCTTAACTCTCTGCACATAGCCTCTTTAAACTCCTGATATTCCCTAACTCTTATCTTTTCTTTTTCCTGTCTTTTTTTTGATTCTTCATCTCTTCTTTTTCTCATTTCCTCCTCATACATTTTCCTCATTTCTTCCATATTCTGTCTGAGTATTTCCTCAATGAACTTTGAATTAAAGTCCATTGATCCTCTGCATTGTTGTGGAGCTTCCCTTTGCTCTGGTGTCAACTCCAAACCTTCAGATAAATCTACTTGCTCTATATTAATATTTTCTGCTTCCATTTTCTTAATATTATTTATTTATTTTTATTTATTACTAGCATTAGACTATTCCCCACCGGTATCTTGGTCCTATCACACTCTTTCACTGCCCTCGCCTACTCTACATTGCCCTATCTCTATATTGCTGCGTTTAACATATATATTATATATAAACCACTGCTAACATGTATAATAAAACACTGCTGTCTATATATATAATGGTGCTTTAATAAAATATTTATTGCCACTTGCTTTTTCATTTAGCGACTGCTTACTTTTTTTTTTGACATATATATATAAAATATTTCACTAGATCCGAGTATTTTCGTTCCTTCTTAAATTATACACACATCCCTGCTTTCCTTAATTTTATTACACTTGCCATGCTTTCATTCACTTGACCCACATTATTTCACTCGATTTATTTATTTTCATTATTTTTATCAAAACAAATTCATATATATATAGGATAATTAGCTAACTCGGGTAACGAACGCGAAAATAAAATTTACATGCGTTATAAATCTGCTCAGGGACATGGGTTTTGTAATCGAAGCCTCCACATTATGCGCCAAACACTAAAAAAAAACTATACTATGTAACAGTCTGAAACGTGTGATTCGTTAACATAGTGCAGAATTTGACCACCACACAGAACGGCAGCACCATCTACATAGCGAAGCCACCTGTGGTACTGAGTTAGAACATAGTTTATCGGTTCCACAATACAATCTATGAAACAATGCATCTGATGCAACATTAGTAAATATATCTTTAGGCATGGTGGTCAGGGATATGCAAGAGATTCATGATTTTATTTCGAGTTAGCTAATAATAACATTAATATTAAACATTTATCCTTACAGAATCGAGGAAATATAATATGGAATGGGTATCGAATAAATAAATAAAGAAGTAATGGCAGATGTATAGTTTGACATTATTTATTGAAACATTTTAATAATAAATCATTTACTAATAATATTTGGTAATATTTAAAATTGAGTAATGGAATTTTCCAATACTGTTATATATTAAAGAAATACTTTTATTTATTTAGAAACATTTAGGCGAAATCATTTTACCAATAATACTTTATATTTAAGATCTCAGTAGTGGTATTTTCCGATACTGTTAGGTTTACAAAGAGAAATACATTTTTTATGACGTAATCTAGCTACCTAAAATTCTCGGGCAAATATTTCTAAGGCATGCCTTTAGGGATTTATACTTTTGCAATACAAGAGTCTAAAGTAAGATTTATAATAGTAGTGGCAGACTATATTTATTTAATTAAAGATATTTACTAATAACGAAGGGCAAACATTTATTTGAGAGTGAATTATGTCACTAATGCAGGGATGGAGTTATACATAGAATAATAAAGTTAATAAAAGAAACACGTGGTACGTTTAGAAAGGCGATAGGAAGTGGCAGTATATTGAAACTGCAAAGCTGTGAATGAGTTTATAAAAACGGGCTGGCATTTGCCATCAGCCCAAAGAGATAAGTTGTCACATAAGCATAACCAGGGGCAAGTGGTTTGTGCCACGATTGCCTGCTGGCTGCATGATGGTCATCAAGCCCTATGGGAGCATTTATTATGTCCGCTTGTGTAGGACGACTGGGGTTAATTTCAACCCTATGGAATCCAGAATATTCAAGGCTTATAATGGGTCATTGCGTCTCTAAAACGTAACACATGTATAATGTATAGACGATTCTGGTAAGATTTAAATATATTTTATATCTCGGCCCTATATTATCAACATTTAATAAAGAATGTTTGCGACTCTCAAAGAAATGCAATTTTATGGAATTATTAATTAAAATTTAATAAAATATAAACAATATGTAAACTGGGTGATTATTACAAATAATACATCAGCCATTTGCTAAACAGTAGACCCCTGCATTACAATAAATGAAGCATTGAATGCATGTCGATATATATGAAAATACTAAGTTATTTATGAAAGTAAATATTAATGAAAATTTGACACGCATCCACTGTTTCAAGCAATCATAGATTTATACTTAGAAAATTATGAGCATGCAATAATTATATAAAATGTAGATTTTAGAAATACGTATCAAGAAAGATAGAGTTAGGCAGGCTAGATTGTTAAAGAGATTTACATAATATTAATTATTCATTTTATAGTTTTACAAGTGAGAATTTAGAGTTTATAGTTCATAAGTTATAAAAAGATGAATGAGCTATAGCGGGATATTAGTAGAGTACTCGAGAGAATTTGGATATAAGTACCTGTTTTATGAGGTTTTCTGATTCAGTCATCAGCAGCAAATTGTTCATGATTCTAGCATTAGCAGTTCTTTCCAGTGTTTAGGTGATTTAATTATTTGAATAGCAGCAGCAGTTTTCCAATTGTTCAGGGCAGCAGATCTTCTTTGATTGATTTTATGGAAGACACGGGCATAGGTTCTCGGCAAACAATCGACTATCTCTGGGGAGAATAGTCTTTGGCGCTTTCTACTTACGCATACTGTGGCACGTAAAAACAATATATATATTAGGGGACTTTCAACTGCTCGAGAGCAAAGCTAAAGTTCAACTGAAAGTTTTTAGAAAGTCTAAAATGGCCTCCTTTCTTAGATCCTATCTTTTACATTTTTGTGATATTTTATTTTTGGATTCCACTTAATCTGCCCTGAGGATAATCAATGCATTTTTGTTAAGTTTAATTATAGAGAAAGCTGCCTTTCTATTGTTTACATTTACATTTTATAATTACATTTTGGGGAATTTTTCTTTAATTAATCTATTATCTCTCACCGACCGTTGCTTTTAAAATTTCAAATACAAAAGGGAACATATGATTATTTTTACTTTTAATTAAATATTACAATCTATTTCTAAAATTATTACTAAATGAAATTTAAACAAAGCAATAAATAACGGATTTTACAATTCAAAATAAATAGTTAAAATTATATATTTTTATATAACTAAAAGAAGAAATCTAAATTATATTCTTTATCTTTATTTATTGCCTTAAATTTGATATCAAAATGTATGCGTGTTTATGGTGAATTCTACATATATCTATACATTTTTAATATTGCTACACATATCTATTTATTGCCTTAAATTTGATATCAAAATGTGTGCGTGTTTATGGTGAATTCTACATATATCTATACATTTTTAATATTGCTACACACACAATTCGATACCAAAAGTTTAAACATGGGTAGGATAGAGTGGTGAGTGAGAGACGATAGAAAAAGGTGAAATTTAAGATTCGAATACGAATCTTACTGTTTCAATATATATATATAAATTATTAATCAATGTCTGTATTCCAATTATAATAAAATATATATAATTATTCAAAACAATACAATAATTAATACAGTAAAACTATTTTAAAAAACAAATATATACCACAATTTAATAGAAGTACTTTCAACTATCTATGTAGTCATTATCAACTAGATTCAAATTGTATTAGAAAAAACCATTACAAATGTAAACAAAAAGTAATATGTATTTACTGTATTAATTATTGTATTGTTTTGAATAATTATATATATATATATTATAACACCACCGATATCTTTTAAACCGCCATTGTAGGCTTTAACCCGTAGCTTCGAATGAAGATATTTGTGAGCATGGTTTGATTCCATCTCATGCGCCAATCTTACACGTGGATAAGAATTATCTCATCAAAAACGTAAATAAGGGTTCTAGTATGTATATCTATTTATGGTAGCGCACCAAACCAGCTCAATCTCAGGGTTTGGGGACGATAGTCTAACTAGAGAACCAAGCTAAAACAATACCTAACTGAGTCTTATATGTCTATTATTATGTACGATAGTTTATTTGTCATAAATCCATTAATCTAACCCGGATCTTATCATAAAATTTATTCTATTTATGACTATACCCATTACCAATAAATCCCATTTATACACGCATATAAATATATCAGTATTCAAGTGCACAGCCCATTTATTCTGATACACACATATATAATTCATACACACATCAAAATAGTGCAATTATACATCAGAGCTGTTTATTTAATGTTGTTATTTTATTTAATTTTAAAAGAGACTTATTATAGTAATTAATATTGAGGTAACACTAGTTTCTTTATTAAGACACATTCACTGAACATATATTTTTGTGCCACGTCAATTTACCTTAGTTCACGCGATCAAAGACAAGTCCGCATTTATAACTCTCCAAGAATACTGGTCTGGTAGATATAACGGATGGCAAACAGTTCCAATAGGGTATATCGAATAGCTTATCCCAGAGGTGGAGTAGGTGATTCACTCGCTTTATGAAAGGGTCCAATTTTCAAAGATCTTTCGTCACCATTACACTTGATGAAACAAAATTTCTTTATTTTAATAACGCAGTTCGTAAGTCCACTTCAGGTGAATTCCACGGCAAGTGTCCACTGGGCCGATTAACGAAACTCGCACTATAGAATTACCCCGACATTGTGGGTGGGAAAATATTAATGACTTCTTAAGAAAAAATTTACACGTCCACACAATCTGTAGTTCAAGCCGCGTCTCCTTTTTTTTTTTTATCTATCTCTCTTCTTTCGAGCACAACAAAAAGTTCTTTTGTTTTTCACTTTTAACTTTGTAGAATTTTCTCTGTGTATCCATACGCCACTGACCAGTTCTTCCATTGTTCTTCAAAAATATCCACTTGACCAGTTTTCAGACTTCTCGACGCCAGTTATTGACTAAACTGCCTACAGCAATTGATTCATTTCTATTTCTGTTTTCATATGTTCAAGAGATTAATTAACAAAAGAAAAACACGTGTTACCAACAATATTATTAAAACTTTAAAAAAAAAAACTTAACGGATAAAATATATATGAATAATCAATTACAATTTATACAGCTCTATATATAATTGATTGTAACCATCACCGTTAATACATACGCATATTGTACACTCGCACATACAACTATATTTACATATGCATACACACATAACTTTCGCACTCCTTGTAACAGGGTTCGAATGACTATTTACATATATATCTTTTCGCATATAATCGCTCCATATCAACACTCTCAATTAGCACTATTGCCTTATCTCTTGTATTCGAACCCCGTCTGTTACAATATATATATATATATATATAATGGTCAGAAAGAAATTAGGCATGCTGTGATAAATTGTATTATATGAGATGAGGTTTGTCATTTGAAATGCTTAAATAAGACTAAAAGGACTAGGAAGAATGTAACAGGTTTATGGTTATATAGTCAGTGTGTAAATGTGATAAATGAGGTGAAAAAATATTTTCTAAGTGTAGATAGTTTAAAGATAAAGTCAGGAGAAATGGAGCAAAATGTAGTTGAAGAAAATAGGATAGAATATGTTTTTAATGGAGTGACAAAAGATATAGATAAAAAAATAGGTAGTGCAATGGGAATAGTTAGCAAAAGAATAAGTTAAATAAAGGAAGAGGTAAGGATGTAGAAGCAAAATTAAAACCATTAGAGATGAAGTGTGAGCAGATAAAGGAATTATTGAATAGATATGATAAGGAAGTCGAGAAGGTGGAAGAGAATGTTATGGATAAAGTAGGGAAAGTTGTAATGGATACAATTGATTATGACAACAAAATACAAGAACTCCTCACAACAGGCCAATATAGAAAAGTGGCAAAAAATCCTATACCAAGAATGGAAAAAAGTTACAAGCATTACTCAGAAAGTATTGCAGGTACTTTACTGATTCAGAAAAAAGTAAAATAACATCATATTTCAACAAAATTCCTCATCTTCTATCTATCTAAAATTCATAAGGATCATTTTCCATTAAGACCTATTGTTTGTTCTAGAAATTCACCTTGCCAAAATTTGTCAAGATTTCTTCTCAAAGTTCTAAGTCCTTTGGCATATGAGACCCAGTCCTTTGTCAGGGATTCTAGACACTTTCTAGAATTAATCAAGAATATGAAAATTGAAAGAACTGACTTATTGGTAAGCTTTGATGAGGAAAGTTTATTCATGAATGTACCATGTGAAGAAGCATTGTTTATTGTAAGGAAAAGATTAAATGGTGATAACAGTTTACAAACCAGAACAGCTCTTTCTATTGATAGTATAATGGAACTATTCTGCATAAAACAAACCTACTTTCAATATAACACAGAATTCTTCCAACAAAATCATGTAATGGCTATGTTCTCACCATTGTCACCCTGGATTAGCTCATAAAAACTACTCCATATCCACCTGAAGTTTAGCTTTGCTATGTAGATGATGCATTTGTTGTATGGCCACATGGTGAAGCACTGCTACAAATATATAATTGCAAGGGGTAGAAACAGGTATGTAAGAATATGCCTGACTGGAGCTAGAATTAGGGATGTTACAGATACGGTAAAAAAACAAGGGAGTAGAGATATGTATTGAAGCGATCAATCTGGAGTCCAGATTGAGCTTCATGGCCCAACCTGTCTACTAACCATTCACTAAAGTTCAAATCTTGAATTCCATTCTGCTTCATCATTTGTTATATGCATATTAAGTGTTTATACATCAAAAGTACTTGTGAACATTTAATTAATAAATTTAATTCTCATTTAATGTTTTAAAAATAGAAATTGTGTACATACTTGGATATATATATATATATATATCATCATCATCATTATCAACCATTATCAATCCACTGCAGGATGAAGGTCTCTCCAAGTTTAATCCATCTTCTCCGATCTTTAGCTTCTCTTCTCCACATCACCCCTACACATTTTCTTATTTCATCCATCCATCTTACATGTGGTCTCCTTCTGGGTCTTTTACAATCTTTTGGAATCCAGTTTAAAATTTCAATTGTCCATCTATTATCATCTCTTCTAGCAATATGTCCAGCCCAACTCCACTTCAATCTTTTAATTTTTTCAATGAGGTCAGTAACACCTGTTTGTTCTCTTACCCATACATTGCGTTTTCGATCTCTTCTTGTTACTCCCAACATACATCTCTCCATACTTCTTTGAGTGGTCTCAAGTCTCTGTATTGATCTTCTATTAAGTGTCCAAGTCTCAGATCCATAAGTAAGAACTGGTAAAACACATTTGTTAAAAACCTTTCTTTTCAAACACATAGGCATATTTCCTTTTAATATCAAGTTATTTCTACCAAAAGCACTCCAACCAAGTTTAATTCTATGATTAATTTCCTCTATTATGTTTCCATCTGTATTAATAATCTGACCAAGGTATTTGTAACTCTTAACTTCTTCTAATTCATCATAATCAATCTTTATTTTCATATTTTGAGCAAATCGATTAAACATTACTTTAGTCTTTTTAACATTTATCTTTAGTCCTACTTTCCTACTTTCATCTGATAACTCCTGCAACATTTCCTGCAGCTCGGAAGCATTATTTGCAAAAACAACTACATCATCTGCGAAATCTAAATGACTTAAATAATCTCCATTTACTTTCACTCCTTTAGTTTCCCATTTTAATCCACAAAATACTTCTTGCAGCACTGCTGTAAAAAGTTTTGGAGATATGGAGTCTCCTTGTCTTACACCTTTCTCAATGTTGACTTTCCCAGTATCATTATGTAATCTAATTGTTGCTGTTGCATTTTTATAAATATTCTTTAAAATATGACAATATCCTGGATCTATACCTTGATGATCCAATGCTTTAATCACTGAAGAAATGTTTATAGAATCAAATGCCTTTTCATAATCTACAAATCCAAAACATAATGACAACTCATATTCATTTGTCCTTTCTATAACTTCTCTCAATACTTGAATATGATCTACTGTACTAAAACCACTTTTAAATCCAGCTTGTTCTCTTGGTTGGTGAAAATCCAAGGTTCTCTGTAGACGAGTTGTAATTATCTTGGTAAAAATTTTATATAAAACTGATAAAAGGCTGATAGGTCTGTAATTTCTAATATCTTCTTTATCACCTTTTTAAAATATTAATATTATTACTGCATTCTTCCAATCATCCGGTACATCTTTATCATTTAGACATTTGGTATATAACTTTGCTAATATTTTTTCTGTTTCTTCACCTGCTTCTTTTAATATATCAATTATAATTCCATCATTACCTGGAGCCTTTCCTTTTTTCATACATTTAATTGCATTTCTCACTTCTTCATTTAAAATTCTGGGCAATTGGAAGATGTAATAGATATAGGAGGTACTTGTTCTTTATTATTATATAATTCTTGATAAAAATCTTCTACCAATTTCATAATGTCATCCCTCTTTTTAGTAATAATTCCATCTTTTTTCCTTATTGCAGATATAAATTTCCTACCAATACCAAAATGTTGTTTTACATTCTTAAGACTTTTATTTTCTTCTACAGCTTTTCTTGCTAGTTCACAGTTATACTTTCTTATATCATTTTCAACTCTTTTCCGCACCATTTTACAAAATTCGAGATATTCAATTCTTTTTAATGCATCATTCTTGCATATCTTCATATTCCTTCTTTTCTTCATAAGTTCTCTAGTCTCAGTAGAAATTTTATTAGTCAATTGCTGCTTTTTTCTACCAGCTATCTTTGTTGCAGTTTTTAAAAGTGTATCAGTTATTTTCATATTAATTTCATTCAAATCTGAATCATGATCAAAATCTACTAATACTTGAAACCGATTTGTAAGTTCTAATTTAAATTCATTAGAATGTTTCTGAAGATTAGGAATATCAACTGTAAATATAGTTTTTCTTAATAATTTTTGTCTCTCTAGTTTTACATTAACATGTATCTTACCCCTTACTAATCGATGATCACTTCCTGTGTTAAATTTATTAAGAACATTACAATCTTGAAATATATATTTCCTGTTAGTCAAAATATAATCCAATTCTGCTGTACCTTCATTTGGATGCTTCCATGTCCATTTCCTTCTAACATTTTTCTCAAAAAAAGAATTCATAATATAAAGTTTTTCCTTCTCTGCAAACTCCACAAGTCTATGTCCTCTCTCATTTCTATTACCATAACCAAAATTACCTACAACACTTTCATCTTTCATTTGTTTACCAATTCTAGCATTAAAATCTCCCATAACAATTTTAAAATGTTGTTTACTCTGATCAAAAGCCTTTTGTACATCCATATAAAAATCTTCTACTACTTCATCACTGTGAGAACTTGTTGGGGCATAAACCTGAATTATCTGCATTTGATATCTGCTATTAAGTTGTATAACTAATCTTGCCATTCTGTCTGATACACCATCAATCTCCACAATATTGTTCTTCCACTTTTTATTTATAATGAATCCTACTCCACTTGTATTTCCAATATTTAATAGAGCATATGTCCACTTTTTAAATCAATTGTCTCTTCACCTTTTCTTCTAATTTCACAAAGTCCAATAATATCCCATTTAATATAAGAGAGTTCTTCTTCTAATTCTTGCAATCTTCCTTCACTTGAAAGTGATCTGCAGTTGTAAGTACCTAAATAAAAAGTCGTCATCAAATGGCAGCCTGGGTCCGCCTCCAGGATATTCTTAGCACCCTCCGCCTTCGGCCACCAACCGCTGCAGCCATATATATATATATTGTGACCTTCTGAACAGGCACAAATAGTTAAAATATATTTTATCAGTGGTGAATAACTGCATTTAACTAAAAAAAATGAAATAGCACTAAAATTTTAAAATTTTTTCCTGTTAATGGTCTAAAACCTTATATGTGAGTGCTTATGAATGTTAGGGGGAATTTTTATAAGCATTTATTATTATTATTATTATTATTATTATTATTATTATTATTATTATTATTATTATTATAAATAATTATTATTTATTTATTATCTGTTCAGAATTGGGATGAGATTTTTATGATAGATAATGTAAATGATGCATTTTTGGGGTTCCAAGCTATTTGTTTAGATTTAATTGCTAAAGCAAAGTTTCATTTAAAATTGACAAGTAAGAATAGAAGAAGATCTCTTTGGGTGACAGATGCGCTGGTATGTAAAATTAATCAGAGAAATGTATTAAAATCTTTGGATGGCTCATCAGATGTTTTAAAAAAACTTAATGTTGAAATTAAGTCTGATATTAGAAAGTTGAAGTTTAGATATTATCAAGAATTTCTTAGTGATAAAAATGTTTCTTTGAAATGGAGAACAATAAATTCTTTGATTAAAAAATCTTCTCCTGATCGTATTAAATGTATTAAATATAATGAAAGTTTAATTGAGTTACAGAATAATGAAAAATATTTAGCTGATCGGTTTAATGAGTATTTTGTAAATTTATCGATGCGTGATGTGCCTGAGCAGATTTTGTCTTCTTATTCAAGTTTGAATTCTTTTTTATATTCTGATGTTTCTGAATCTCAGTTGTCTGTAGCAATTGATAGTTTAAAAAATGTCACTTCTTTTGGACTAGATGGTATAACACCTAAGATGCTTAAAGAAAATAAGGTTGCATTTTTGCCTATTTTAGTTCATTTATTTAATTTATCTTTGCAGTCTGGATCATTTCCAGAATTTCTGAAAGTTAATGTTATTACTCCTGTTTATAAAAAGGGTGATTCTACTCTTATGGTCAATTATAGGCCAATTGCTATTATTTCTGTTTTTTCTAAATTATTGGAAATGATTGTTAGGGATCAAATGTTGTCATTTCTGTTTAAAAATAAAATTTTATCTGACTATCAATATGGTTTTCTTCCTGGCAGAAGTACATTAGATGCTTTAAAACATCATGTTCAGTATTTAACATCTTCATTGGATCAGGAACTTAAAACATTGGCTATTTATCTTGATTTATCTAAAGCATTTGATTCTGTTAATCATAATATTTTGATTAAGCGTTGCTACTTGTATGGTTTTAGTGGATCTATTGGTAGTTGGTTGGAGAGTTATTTAAATGATAGGAAACAGTTTACTAATATTTATGGTACTATCAGTGATGTTGTCTTGATTAATTCTGGAGTTCCGCAAGGTTCAGTACTTGGTCCTCTATTGTTTTTAATTTATATTAATGATTTATTTTCATTGAAGTTACATTCTAAGATTTTTGGTTTTGCTGATGATATTGCTTTATCTTGCAATGCTGTTTCTTATAATCTTCTTGAAAAATTAGTGAATGAGGATTTGGACTCAATTGGTAAATGGTTGGCATATAATTCATTGTTGGTCAATTTAGATAAAACAAAAGCTATTCTTTTTTCTTACAAGCGTACTTTTTTCTCTTAAGATTAAAATTTGCTGTAAGTATATTTTGCATTATAATAGTATATGTACTTGTGAGAATATTCCTTTGGTAGATAATTATTGTTATTTGGGAATATATATTGACTCCAGATTGTCCTGGACAAATCACATTACCTATCTTTGTCAACGGTTACGTAATTTAAACTATATGTTTTATTATTTAGTTAAATTTCTTCCTAGGTCTGCTCTCATTTTTATTTACATTGCCTGTTATCAGAGTATTTTATCTTACAATATCATTATTTGGGGTAATGCTTCTCCACATATTTTATCTTCTTTGCGTGTTTTGCAAAATTATACTTTGCGCATTATTTTTGGTAGATCTCGTTCCTCTTCTGTTCGAGATATTTATATTGCATTTGGTTTATTTGATGTAAATCACTTATATCAATATAGAGTTATTTTTGATATTTTTTGTGCTAAACCTTTTCTGAATTCTAGAGTTTATGTTCTAAATACTAGTCTTTCTAATAAATTTCAATTACCTTTACCAAAATTTTTTTAAGGAATCTAGTAGAAGACAATATGTTTATTCTGGGTCAAAGTTGTTTAATAAATTTGTATATGAATGTTCAATTGATCTGAATAATATTTCTTATATATCATTCAAAAAATATTTGTGTCAATGGTTGTGTAGTATGTATTAATTTTGGCATTTATTTTATTTATTTAATTAATTTTATTTATTTCCTAAACTGTTCTTTTGAGTTTTTGATTGTATTTTTATTTAATTTATTTTTACATGTAAATTCCACACACAAGATTTTTCTTGTTTGGAGTTTTTAAATATTTGTGATGTACTTTGTTTTATTTCATAGAATAAATTGAATTGAATTGAATTATTATTATTATTATTATTATTATTATTATTATTATTATTATTATTATTATTATTATTATTATTATTATTATTATTATTATTATTATTATTATTATTATTATTATTATTATTATTATTATTATTATTATTATTATTATTATTATTATTATTATTATTATTATTATTATTATTATTATTATTATTATTATTATTATTATTATTATTATTATTATTATTATTATTATTATTATTATTATTATTATTATTATTATTATTATTATTATTATTATTATTATTATTATTATTATTATTATTATTATTATTATTATTATTATTATTATTATTATTATTATTATTATTATTATTATTATTATTATTATTATTATTATTATTATTATTCTGCTGTCTCTTGTAGAAGTAGGATGTGTTTTTTCCCTCTCTTAAAAGTATTGGAATTTTT